>JZKD02S1631390.1:0-13868 GCA_000966675.3 Picea glauca | reverse complement strand
TATAAACACAACTGAAAGCAAGGACCCCTAAATCAGGAAGATAATCAGGCTCCACAACCAACAAGCACCATGGTGCGAGATCTGTAAAACACACAGGCATGATCCATATCATTGTCTAATGATGCATAAGTACCAGACAGTACCCAAAAATTCATACTAAACTTTTTTTAAATCAGTAGGTCATGATGAAAAATATTGTAGGACAATGAACTTGATGAGGGAAATAAATTTGAATAGTTATAGTGTGCAGGCATAAATGATGACAGGGAAAACTACACCATAGTTAAACCAGGTACCACCTCCATATAACAATGCACAATAGTAGTATAACACTGCACATCCTCAGTATAACAACGTGCAACCACAATATAACCTCATACAGTATAATCAAGTGCCTCAATACAATGCACCACGATCAGATCGAGGTGGATATAGAGGTGTAGGAAAAGGTAGCGAAAGATTTCGAAGAGGAAGAGGTCTAGTAGTATGTCATAACTTCCAACAACTAGGACATTATGCAAGGGAATTTCCACTCCCACCTGCAACATGTATGTATTTCCGTGCATCAAACCATGATACAGAGGAATTCCCAACACTTTTGGGGAAGATTCAAGAAAAAAGGAACTAGAATAACCAAAATGTTCAATGGATATCTACAAAAGCCAAGGATTATGGAATACATATCAACATAGTTACATGTGGAGGAGCTAAGACAGGAGCTGACGCAGTAAGACAAGAACCAGCGCAACACCAATGGGTGAAGAAGAATATTGAACCACATAAACAGTTTGATGGGGGGAAAGAAAAAGAAATATTCAAGGAGGAAAGACAAGAGTTCCTCAAGAAACATGTTTCCTCTACATCAACCACGCAACACACTCAGAATGTACCAATGTACGAAATTCCCTCCTCAATGGACCACACCAACGAAACACAATATGTAGAGCAAGTAAGTATCATAAAGACCTTTTTGCCATCCTGTGTCAAACTACTGAATGATCCATCATCTATTAAAGTTTTTCAAAACATGTTAGAAATATGTAACACAGAGGAAGAGAGGAAGTTAGAACAGAAAAAAATCAATCACCTCCATATGAGAAGGAGGACAAGAAAAGAATTCAGATTAAATGCCAACATTGGAGATTTCAATACGGGGGATATCATAGTAGATTTAGAATCTGAGGTAAATGTGTTACCCAAGAAGACTTGGAAATGTATGGGAGAGCCCATCGTAGGATAATCACCTATTTAGATGAAGCTAAAAAACCAACACAGAGTTCTGCCAATCGGAAAGCTAAAAGGTGTGACAGTATATCTGGATGGAGTGCTCACTAAGGCAGACTTTGAAGTGATAGAAATTGTGGATGGCATAACACATTATCCAACATTTCTTGGGCTATATTGGGAATTTGATAGCCAGGTCATAATCAACTTGAAGACAAGGAAGATTACCTTTGAATTAGGAGAATATAGAGTCATTGTGTCATTAGACACTTCAAAAGGGAAAAGGTTCGTAAAACCAACTTGTCTATATTTAGAGGAAATAAACCAGTTATACAAAACAATCGTGCACGAAGAAGATTATGTCAACCCATCTACAGATGGGGTACTCAGTGGGAGGATCATAGCATCATGTGTGTATGACTCATATACAGGTTTGGAGAATTGACACCAAATATTACATGAAGTGTCTACAAGAAGGTGCACAAGAATAGATCGCTTAGTAACATGGGTGGGTACCGAGATAAAAGAACCTCCCATTTTTCATGGCATAAATGATTTAGAAGAATTCCTAACCAAATACGAAGATGAAGTGTTAGATAATCAAAGGCTCTTGGCCTTGGACATTTCACTCAAGGAAACACATGCAAGATGGTGGGGTGCACACAAAGAACTAGTTAAGGACTGGTACCAATGTAAGCGACTACTGTGCATTAGATTCGGCGCAAATCAGTGGAGAAATAAGATGTAGAGATATGATGGACAATGGACACCAACAAAACATTTGGAGAGATGTCAAACACTATGGAGGATGACACCACCAGAGGAATGGCATCATCACTTCATCCACACATTGGAAGGGATTCCAGAAAACTAGTATGTAGACCAGGAACTATGCAAAAGCACTGTAGAATGGAAAACACTACGACATAATTGTATAGCAACCTTCTCATTTGAACATGAGAACCCCAACATGGATTCAACACTTAAAAAAATAAGAGGGGTGATATTTATTGATGAACCAGAGGTTGAAATCATGACAGATTATCAACAACATAAGAGAAAGACAATTAAGGAACTAAGGTCATCTTATCATGTGGAAGAAGAAGCACCAGACGAAGATGACCCGCGTAACATTTAAATTATAGAAATTGAAGGAGAAAGAGGAGTGGAAGGTCCATCTTTGAAATCAGAAGTATTTTCTTTACCTATCAAAGTGAAGAAATTCAACATTGGCACAACTGATAATTCTAAAATGGCAAGTATTGATATTATTGGGATGATCAAATAGTGGAAAGGATAACAGAGTTACTACATGAATATAGTGATCTGTTCCAAAAAAACTTTACATAGATGAAAGGCATAGCAGGAGAACTAGGAGAGATGAAGATACCTCTCAAACTTGAGGCTAGATCTGTCAAACAGAGACCCTATAGACTAAATCCAATATATAAGAAGAAAGTAAAGGTATAAATTGACAGAATGTTGGAAGCTGGTATCATAGAACTAGTGGAGGAATATGAATGGATAAACCCTATGGTAGTTCAAGAGAAGAAACAAGGGGGGATAAGTATTTGTGTAGATCTAAGGAAAATGAATGATGATTTCCTACATGACCCTTTCCCTACACCTTTTACAGATGAATTCCTATAGAATATGGGATGCCAGGAAGCATATTCCTTTACAGATGGATTCTCAGGTTACCACCAGATCAAGATAGCCCCAGAAGACAGGTACAAGACCACTTTTTCCATAGAATGTGGATCCTACCAGTACACAATCATGCCTTTTGGGTTGAAGAATGCACCAGCCATATTTTCAAGGGTAGTCATAGTTGCTTTCAAGGAGTTCATACATAAGTTTTTAGAAGTGTATCTGGATGACTGGACTATATATAGTCTTTTAAAAGATCATGTGGAAGTATTAAGGCTAATGTTGGAAAGATGCAGGCAATGTCAGATATCATTGAATATCAAGAAGTGCATTTTTGGGACACCTTTTGGAATATTGTTGGGACATATAGTCTATAAAAAAGGGTTATTGGTGGATCCTTCCAAGATTTCAGTTATTGTCAATTTACCACCACCAAAATCAGTGCGTCAGTTGAGAGAAACATTGGGACATACATGTTACTACAGAAAATTTATAAAAGGGTATGCGTAGATCACTGCACCAATAGAGAAATTGTTAAAGAAAGATATTAAATTTCAATGGAATGAGGACTGTCAGCAAGGGTTGGACACCCTAGAACAAAATATGGTCACAACACATATTCTAGTATTCCCATATTGGGAAAATAATTTTCATGTGCATGTAGATGCATTAACTATAGCACTTGAAGCAATTTTGGCTCAACCAAGAGCGGGGGATTTGGACCATCCTATAGCATTTGCAAGAAAAAAACTATCAGAATCAGAGTAGAACTACAATAATATAGAAAGAGAAGGCCTAAATATAGTCTATGCACTTCAGAAGTTAATACATTACCTATTGGGAAAACACTTTAAGATGTTCATGGATCATTCATCTATCAAATACCTAGTCAACAAGATAGTGTTGGGGGGGAGAATTTGTAGATGGCTACTATTATTTCAGGAATTTGATTTTGAAGTGATAATCAAACCAGGGAAGCTAAATGCAGGACCTGATCACCTGTCAAGGGTAACGAATGGAGAAGAACCTACCAATTTGGAACACAACTTCCTTGATGCACATTTATTTTCAATCCAAATAGATGATGAATATTTTGTTGATATTATTGAATACTTGAGTACAAGGATTGTGCCACAAGATTTTAACACTGGGCAAAAGAAAAATATGGTAGTCATAGCTACAAACTATCAGCTGATTGCAGGTCATTTATATAAAATGGGCGTAGACAAAATTTTGAGAATATGTGTACTAGAACATGAAAGGCCTAGAATGTTGGCAGAAGATCATGATGGAATAGTTGGAGGACACTATGTAGGAAAATATACCGTGCATGAGGTATTGTGTGCAAGACTATGGTGGCCAACAATTCACATAGATTCTAAGGAATATTTCCATAGATGTGATGTCTTTCAGAGGGTTGGTAAACCTAATAGAAGGGATGAGATGCCCATAATACCATAAGTGATGCGATCCCCTACCTCAGCAGGGTTCTATGACCTCCCAGTCTCTGGATCGATCTTCTCCTGAGTTGAAATGGCTCTTCGAGCTCCTGTTGGAACCCTTTGAATGAATCCACAGGTCCCTTCATCCTCTGGCATAGGCCTTGAGAAAACCTACGTGCTCACCTCCTTTTTGGTGCTCTTCTCTGTTCTGAACCAACACACACCTCAGCGTTGATTCCTTTCCAACTAGCCCCTTCTTATCTGGTGACCTCGAGCTATGACCCAAGGCTTAAACAACACTCCTTTCATGTTTTAGGGTTTCGGGACTTCTGCATGCGAGCTCTCCCAGGCTCCTTGTCCTTCGAATTGTCGAACCCCGAAATAGAGCCTAGCTCCCACTAGCTCCTACTTTCACTTCTGACTCATATGACCTCCACCCCATGACCAACGGCTAACATCGAACCAAATCCCCGATTTTTCACGTTTCGGCGATGTGGAGGGGTTAACTTCTTTTCCCTCCAACTCCCGGTTGTCGAAAGTCCGAAATCGTATCTACTACAAGATCGACAGCTCTGAGCCTTCCTTGATATAATGATCCTGGTTCTTTTGGGGTTTCACGATTTGGGGAATCACGATGCAAGGGTCCTGCTCCTTTGTCTTTCGAATCCCTGGTTGTCGAAATGTTGAAATGTCTTGGCATTCGATCAATGGCTCACAATAACCCCTGAGATCTATGGTCCACGTCCAACCTCACTATTTCACTATTTTGTGACTTAGGGTTTTGGGAGACAAGGACCTTTTTCCTTCCAACTCACGATACTTGAAATCACAATGTGGACCAATGGTCGAGATCTGCTTGTGATTGACGGTTTGAATCTTTCAAGCCTTTCCCTAAAATCTTGACCGCTTGCCACGTGTCCTCCTGTGGATGATCACGATGCTTTCAAGATTTTGTCAAGTCCTCTCCTTTGCTTCTACGAGGGTTAAACCTTGTCCTCCTCTTTCCAGATTCAATGGCTATATGTCCTTTATGCAAGATCTGACGACTCAGATCCTTCCTCCTGTGCTTTGAGACTCTGAATGGTCCCACCGTTATCTTTCGTGCAGCTTCACCCGGTCCAACGGAATGCGGCTACTTGTACGACATCTGACGGATCAGATCAAATATTTTGTGCGTCTCCCAGGGACTAAACCCCGTACATGTATCTTTGATCCAGCAGCTCTCACGCCACTACACTCCAAATCCAATGGCTAGCGTGTTTTCGCAGTTTAACATCTCTGGGAGTCGAAAGACTCTCCCTCTTATGTTTCCCGGTCTGTGAAATGCCGAAAACTTAAAATGCGTGCCCCTTACTTCGAGATCAATGGATGTTGATCCTCACTCCCAGATCTGACAGCTTAGATCTGATGAACTCCTATGTGTGCTCCTCCTGTCTTCCTGGACATAGATTCAATGGTCCAAATCTTTCCTCCTAGTGTCGATCCAACGACAATTGTGCTCCTCCTCCTGAGCTTGCACCTCTTCCCTTCCCTTGAAAGAAATTCGACACTCGAAGGTCTCAGCCTTCAATGCTTCCCTTGCAATCCTGGTTCCTTTGGGTCTCATCTGCATTACAGAAACGCTTCCCCTCCTGAGCTTAGTCAAATCAGAAACCTCGAAAGATTTCTCGACCTTCTGCTCCTTTATTCTATTGCTTTGTGCACAAAGGCACTGTTCCTCCTAAGCTTCCGGACTTAGAATAAGTCCACCCTCGTACACTCTTTCTACTGTTGAGATTTCCTCAATCTCATGTCCAAAGTATTTCTTGAAAAGAAATGCTTCACACCCTCTTGGCACTCCTTTTCTCAATGCACACCTTGCAGAGCCTACAGAATGTTCAGTAACTCTGGTTGTCTTTGAACTCGACAAAGATTTCTTCTTGTGCACACTTGCACCGGCTCAATGCCCGCCTGGAAGAGCTTCTACATAATCTCCAAAGATTTTGTCTCTTCTCTCTGTGCCTTCCCCTGCACAGCTCGTCCTCCAAGGTGTTCATCAACCTTGAGGCTCCTCCTTGAGTCTTTGAATCTTTCTGGTGTGCACTCCTTGCACTTTCTTTCTTACTCCGTAGAGCTCAGATGTGCACTCCTTGCGCTGGCTATAGAACTTCCAATGTTCTATTGTGCACTCCTTGCATGGCCTAAAGAACCCAGATAGAAACTGACAAACTCACAAACAGATAGTAAAATCTATCTATAACATGTATCTACAACATACAAGTGACATTCAAATGCATAAACATACACAGACAATTCATGGGCAGGAAAAACTGCTCTTTGTATTAATCTCCAAATGTCTATACAAAATGTGTTTACAAAGGCTGGACTGTAACAAGTCTCAACTCTCTCTTGAGACCTCTCTTCTATGGTCTCTCTTCCTATATCTCTCCTTCTCTAGCCTATCCCTCTCTCTCTCTCTCTCTCTCTAATTAAAAAGAGGGCTCTCTCAAGCTTATCCTCAATCTCACCGTCTCTGAGCTGTCACCATCACAGAGCGGCTCCTACAACTACATTACATAAATGGATGCTCAGTCCTGACTACGTCCTGGGCTTGTTGCAGGAAACCATTAAAGGAAACCTCAACCACTACCTGTACAAAGACGTGGTCTGGCATTAAAATCCTTACAACATTTATTGAAATTTCGAATTTCAAAATTGAGAGGGATGCACCTCTCCCTTTCTCCATTAAATGTGTGCTAGATGTGTTGGTTGGCTGGCACGCTGCTGACATGGAGCGATGCTCTTGCATCAATAAGTAACTTTGCAGGAATTTGAAAAATGGGAAATAGACTTTGTGGGGCCAATCCATCCACCAAAAATAAGTTCAGGATCAAGATATATCATTAATGCAATAGAATACTTAACAAGGTGGACATAAGCAGCACCAATAAAATACTATAGCACAGGGAAAACAACACACTTCTTGTTTGAGCAAGTGATCACTAGATTTGGTTGTCCAAGGGTTTTGATGAGTGACCAAGGTACTCACTTTGTCAATAACACTATCAATTCTATGACTGAGGAGTTTGAATTCTATCATCAGAAGAGTGCACCATACCATCCTCAAGAAAATGGAACAGTAGAAGCCTTCAATAAGATCTTGGAAAATGATCTGACAAAGATTTGCAATGTCAAAGGGGATGATTTGGATTTGAAGATACCAACAGTACTATGGGAATATAGGACTACATGTAAGAAGTTGACAGGACAGACACCATTCAAATTGGTGTATGGGAAAGAAGTAGTGGTCCCATTGGAATTTTTGGTACCCAGCTTGTGCACAGCAAAAATTACCAACATGACAGAAAGAGGTGCAGTGAAGAAAAGATTAAATCAACTAATGGAGATGGAAGAGGATAGGATTCTGGCAGGATTTCACTAAGATATATAAAGTAGGAGACAAATCTTGGCATGACATACCTATCAAGATGAAGAGCTTCAAGGAAGGAGACCTAGTCTTCTCTACGACAAAAAATGTTTTCAACATCTTAGTAAATTTAGAATGCATTGGTTAGGGCCATATGAAGTCAAGACTGTCACATATGGGGGATATGTATAGTTAAAGGATCTTGCAGGAGCAGAGTTGAAAGGAATGATCAATGGGAGTCGACTGAAAATGTACAGGGAAAATCGACCTCCTAACACTTAAAAGCTACAATGCAGTAAGAAAACATGTAAATAGTGTACTATAGTATAAGTTAAAATGATAAAAATAAATAAAAAGTAGAAAATAAGGGGAAAAAAAGACAAAATTATAAAAGATAGAAAATACAAAAATCCTAGGAAATGCAATGCACAAAGGAAATGAACTCAGTGCGACGAAAAGAAAAATGTATGCGCGCAACATATGGATGGACACACTATGCACTAAGGAAAAGTACAAAAAAAATATGCAGCGCACACTCACAAAGTTTAGTGCCACATAAAAAGGTACCAACGGTCTAAAAAACCGAAAATGGCAGTTAGGTTTAAAAGGCACCAGCTAGGGGAATTTATGAAATTAAACGAACGTACTCATTGCATTAATCATAACTAGGGAAGCTTCTCTAAGAATCCTCACATCATTGATGTCACACACTATATAAAGGATAAACATGGGAAATTTACAACTTATTGTGAATTTGTAAACTTGCAGTGTTAGAAGAGAACACAGAGCCGAGCTGACTTGACAAGTGCACAGGGCGAACCAGTCGACAACCATCTAGTGAAAGCATACAGTACCCATGATGGCACCACCAAATATTGGTGTGCCGATCCAAACAACGAGAAAAACATGAAGCAGTGTTAGGTCACCTTACGAAACCGGCGAGGCCAATCTAGAAACCACACAACATGGGGAATTCGTCGATGTTTATGCAATTCCATCACCACAAAAAGAACCAGTAAGCCCCACACCCATGGAGGAAGAATACCAACCCCTAGTAACCGCTAGCAAGGATATCGACCCGCAGGATAGTGTGCAGGGTCAATAGGCTGAAGATGCATGCAACCCATAGAGAACTGCAAGGGTCGAAGGAGCCCACAAAGTAAATGGGATCACCATGGTACAAACTGAGTTTGTTGCATCGAGACCACCACCCAGAGCAGGGTCTGCACAACAGAAGGAGGGTCTGGTGGAATACATTATCGGCCAGCCAAACTCTACCACCAAAGAGAGACAAATGGAGGTTGGGACATCAAGTGAATTTCCAAGAAGAAAGGGAAAACAACCCATGGCACAGTCATTGCACGGACAGCCTAACACAACAATATTCCTACCGCACATTCTTGAGGGGGTGCAGGCCATGCCTTCCCTTCTAGGATACGTGGAAAGACTATGATATTCAAACCATGATGTGGTCGACGCTGGAAAATTCTCAGAGTTTTCGCAGTAGGTATATATCGACAGTATAGGAACAGGCCCCTCTAGTGACCCAATTTTACAACCAAAACCATGGGCAGTCAGCCTGGCCAACACAGGAATTATGAACTTTCCCGAAATTCCCCATTTTGGCAGGGGGGGAAGAGGTAAACAATTGTGTCAAGTAGTTGATGTCGTTCCTCCATGGAGGATTCTTATGGTTGGATGAGCCCATCTCAATAGACGTGGAACTAATTGCATTCATCATAGGTCTTCCATCTATGGGCAAGAGTCTCGCATAGTACCTTGATGATAAAACAAAGGCAAAATCCCTAGCTGAGGAGATGAAGAAAAATTATGGCACAAAGAGGGGATTGCACGGGATTATAATCAAGAGGATCAGTTATGTAGAAACAAGAATGTCCACCAAAATCATGGCTTGTAATATGCTCAGAAAATGTCGCAAGGAGGAAGTCCCTGTCGGGGTCGTCGTAGCTGTAGCACAGTACACCAATGGCACTATGCTCAGTTGGGCCTCGTATTTATTGAACTTGTTCCTCGATGACTACAAATATGCACAAGACTTGGGAACAAAGTTCCATTATTAGTAGTTACTCCTATTTATCACATTGATTGGGTGGAGGGAGCCCTCGTACTCTCATTTTTTTGAGCGAATAGGTCGTTTTCGCATAACGCGGTACACATCATTGGGGAGAACTTCAAACCCAAAGCATAGAAGTTCCAACATAGGTACCTTTGCACATTACTTTAGTGAGCTACAGGAGATTGTTGCGAACAATTGGAAAATTACTCAAGAAGTGGTTGCACAATACAGGGAGATAGCCAATTTCAAAGCGATAAAGCATAATATGTGGATCCAAGAGTGCAGGGATCTGTGGAAGGAATGGATACAATTAAGATACTACGCCATTGAAGAGGACATAGAAATGGAAATGAGGGATTGAAACGATGATTGGAGGATTCCAATCCTAACTCAAGAGGTGCCTCAGGGTATGAAGATAGACACAGGGAAAACCAAGACACTTGTAGGTGACACCGTTACGCCAAAAAAGACAACAAAGTCTGGGAAACCCAACCAGAAGTCATCAAAGCAG
Organism: Picea glauca; assembly: GCA_000966675.3. NCBI lineage: Eukaryota > Viridiplantae > Streptophyta > Pinopsida > Pinales > Pinaceae > Picea > Picea glauca. The sequence goes on along the minus strand of JZKD02S1631390.1, from coordinate 3,558 downwards.
AATAAGGGGAGTGCACTGAAGAAATATGCATAGGTAGCAAAAAAGGAAAATGCCCAAAGAAAAAAATAACAAGGGATGGGGGACACAACAATGCAAGAAACCCCCTCGGTAGCCACCCCACAAGAAACACTACCACCCAAGCGGCTGATTATACACACAGGGGGGCCATGCAAGAAGGAAAAGGTACATAAGCAGCCACCAAAATACACTATCACTAAGGATGACATAGACCTCATGGAAGAGAAGGTGTAGGACCACACAGTGGAAGATGGCAGAGATAAAGAAGGTCCTCGAGTAGGTTAGGTCATCACAGAGGAAAAAAATGGGAACAAAATCCTTCCCTGAGCAGCAGAAGTAGAGACAAGGACTACACCAAGTGAGCAGAAAATAGTTCAAACTACTGCCCAGGTGATTCTGACGCTTAGAATTACACCGAACATGTTGCAGATGGATGATGTTGCATCCCAGAAACCATTGAAGGATTTGGCACAGGTAGAACTTATATTAGCACAAATACCTACCAAGGCATTGTACAGGATCCAAATCAGTGTCGCACAGGAGGTACAATCATGCACCAGAATAGATGCAGCAGAACTACAAGAGGCAAGAAATGGCAAGGATGCCTTGGAATTGGTGGTCGAGCAAGTCAAGCTCGAACCCAAGGAAGAAAAGGAGTGCGTAGACATAATAGAACAGGGTGTGACAACAATGTACAATCACATCCATGACAATGCATAGGAAGACAACACAAGAACAAAAGAGAAACTCATGCTCATTTCCCAAACCATTGAACATTATAGGCAAGAGATTGAGGAAATAAAAGAAAATTTGAATCCTATAAATCCTCCCAATGTCAGGGAGCAGAGAAAACAAGACACTGCAATCCAATTAGCAGAACTAGAGAAGCACGTAAGTGCAAAAAAAAATTTGTTTAACAGAGTCGCACAACTCTAGACAGTGTTGGATGAGTATGAGCAGGTCCAACAGTGGGACCAAGAAGACGAAATGCTCAATGCATCCATACAAGAGCTCAAGAATAGAAATAAAACAATGAGCATCACAAAGCGCCTAAAAGGTAATCAGGATTTGAAGAAGCTGGATACAGATTTAAAATCCACACAGAGGCAAAAACAGGAGAGACAGATAGAAGTAGAACTCCTCCAGGAGAAAGCAGCACAGTTGATCGCGCAGTTGGAGGAGGAGAAGAATAACATTGCACAAACACAGGAAGAGAGTGCATCACTGATCCAAGAGGATATCATAGTGCAGTCAGTAGAGGCACTGACAGGAAAATCCGCACAGGTCAAGATGCAAGGACAGGAACTAGCAGAGAAATTCCAAATTTTGGATACAGTCGTCGTAGGAGCGCACACTAGCTAAGTGGCTCAGGAATATCCACATGTTAGTGTTGGGGGCCTGTTGGGATCATAAAATTTCTAAGGAAGAATCCAATTTTGGAAAGTAAATCTTAAATTAGAAGAAGAACAACTGGCAGAAAAAGTAACATGGACAACGAAAAGTCACGGGAAAAGGAGAAAAGTGTGCAAGGCGTGCATGCAGGAAAACCTAACCAAATTAGGGTTAGGGTTTTTTTAAGAGATTTTAACAGTTGATAGACTGTAAAATTAGTATAAATAAGCAACTAGGAGGTCTAGGCCGGGGTTCCTAAGTTTTTTTATGTTCGATTAAGGAAACTAATGTAAGACCTGATACCATTTTGGTAAGTTGTGTAGATATAGCAGAGTCAAGTAGCTAGATCTTGAGGGTTAAATCACAGGATGAGGAGCTCGATGCGATCTAGTCACCCTCATAGAGTTTTTTTGAACCTATTTTGAAATTGTATGATCGGAATTGTAGTGTGCACAATTCCATCTATTACAGAATTCTAAATAAAAGATCATAAGAAGCCAGATCTTTGTGGATGTAACCCAGGAGGGGGTGAACCACGGTAACACCTGTGATGTGTATTGTGATTTTTTGCATGTTACCTTCTGTAAGTAGTTAGAATATGAATGGATGAATGGATGAATCTGTGAGATTTGTTATAGGTTAGATATGTTAGAATGCATGCATATATTTAACAGATAAAAGAATATTAAGAATAAAAGAAATAACAACCAGGACAAGGCCTAATAAGATTAATTACAATCCCATATTGATCCGTCAGGATTTTTCGAATGACTTATGGTTGACTTTTTTATTTGCATGCATTAATTAACCATTGAGAAACTTAGCGAAAGAACAAGAAAAGAAAAGTAATTATACAGCCATATAAATATATGCAGATATGAAATGCAATGAAAGACAACAAACCATAATACACAGGTTGATAACGGAGTTCGACACAACTTTGCCTACGTCTCTGGGCCTTTTCTCTATGAGGGAGGCTTCTTTATTTCTGTTAGAAAGATTAATGGTACATCATTACAATGCCGAATGACTTCTAGACTGATCTGGTCATGTTCACCCAGATCTCTAGAATCTTGCACAACTTACGGCATGCGAAACGGATGTCCGAAGCTCTCAGAAATTGTCCGACAGCATCTCCTCCTCAACAGCTTCCCTGCCTCAAACTGGCTTTGACTTGGCTTTGCCTTAGAATCTCTGCTCTCCAAAACCATCCAAAATCTGTCCCCTTGGCCTCAAAATGGCCTTGGTTAAATAGTGGGGAAGTTGGTTATCCATCTCCAACTTCCTCCACGAATTTAGGCCCTAAAAAAGCCCAATAACTCCCAAAAATGAGTTAATTACATTAATTAACCAAAAATGGTTATAAAACCCACTTGCAAACTATAATATAGTTATAAAACCAGGCGCTAGGCTCCTTTGGCCCAACGCGCGCCCTTTTTGGGGTCACATTAGTGTTAATATGGCCAAGCGCTTAGCCCAAAGGGCTAGCGCTGGCCCCAAATTGCATTGGCACTTGGTCCCGTGGCTTATGGCATATACCTGCGGCTTAAAAACAAACCCCGCTCTCCATATATTCTCCCGTCGGTGGTTGTAAATTCTAACCTTGTACAATATCTACTGCAAACTGATATTCAGAAAAAAACAGAAAAGATACAATGGCAAATACAAACATTACACAGAGATTTTTCACCTGGAAACCCAAACCGGGAAAACCAGCATATATTATATTGATACACCTTGTGTTACATTGTTTATAATACAATATACATATAGGAGCCAGTGGCATCCAAAACCCTAACCCAATGACCTGGATTAGTCCAAAACCCTAATTCCTTAACCGGAAATAGAAAACCATCGGCAAAAACCATGTGCCGAAAACCACCTAATATCATGTGGTCCTGGAAATATGTCGGCCCGACGAAAATATGTCGACCCAAAACCGGTGAAAATATGTCGGCCCAAAAAAAAAAAATCGGGGCCGGTGCCCCCAAACCCCCCTGCACCCCCCTCTTACCCCCCCGCGCGCCCGGCACAGGCGCTCAAACACTACTACTCGTGCAAAGAATATAACACATACCCAACATTCTCCCACTTGTTGTTTTCTTTGCACACAAGGGGTTACAGGGTTACATAGTCAACAATCCAGGG
>JZKD02S1631379.1:67539-79480 GCA_000966675.3 Picea glauca | reverse complement strand
TTTCTATTTAGAGAGGTTGGGCTCAGGGGAGATGTCCCCGGTAACCTTTGCCTCTTCAAAGCCACAGGTCACTGGGGACGTCTCCCCTGGGCCTAACCTCCCTAAATAGAAAGAACCTCCCCATTGTGGTGACATTGGGTGGGGAAGGTTCATGTTTTTCCAGTTTGACCTGCTATCCTTTAGCCTCTCTCCCATCTACAAACTGTGTGATAACAACACCTACCACCCCGAAGGAGGTTTCCTGTTATTAGCGACCAAGCAAAGAATTATTTTTTAAGCTTAATTACTAAATTCCATGGGTTACAAAGCCCTAAAAGTTCCATAATTTAGTTTAAATTAATTCTCCAAATCATATTTAATCGTTGATCAAGGATGGGCCTTGGGCATAACCACTTATGTCCATAAGAATTCATATATTTACTAAAGGCCGCAAATTGATTCCATTTCTAGTCTTGTGACTAGGGATGGATGGATCAAAGCCCCAACTTAAGCAAGATTGAATATAGAAATAATTTTTTGATCTTGTCGATGATAATACTATTAGTGTTATTAATCCCAAATTTAGCTTTTAGATCTAGCCTTGACACTCATAACCTTTCTTGGCTATCAAATAAATCCCCAACCAAGTTAATACCTTTCCTAGAAAATCCAAAAGTCAAGAACCATGTAATCTCAACCAAAGTTGTCCCTCTTCAGCAAAAATTAGAGACCACCAAATGGAGTGGTTTTTAAATAGATCCCTAGTCTCAAAAACTGATATATTTGGCTTAAAAATAGTCTTACTACTTCCTAGGCTATCTAGATGCTCCAAACCATAAACAAGCCCCTAGTTTTAATCATAATTTCAATGATAACTATTGTTTGAAGGTTGGGGCCTTCCCACATATTTTTCCAAGAGGGTATCACAAAAAAATGTAGTTTCTTATAAGCACCTTCAAGGCTTCATTGCCTTCCATAACTAAGATAACCCACATGATGCACAAAGCTTAGGAATATGACCTTGATTTTATGGTTTTCATCCTTCTCCAATTTCTCAAGGTGTAACACAACTCCCCATTGACCTTTTAAAAACCTTTATCTTTAGAATTATCGAGCCAAAAATAACATTTCATGTGGAAAGTACCCAACAATAGGGGTCAGTGGGAATTATTTAAATAATGTAAATGTTTGGTATTTAAAAAGGATTTTCTTATAACTTATTAGTTACTCAAGTTTTGGATGGCAGGATGGGATATGGGATGCCTTCAATCGGGGGGTTATTTTTTAGCATGGAGTTGGATGAGGTTGATTTTTCTCCATAACTATATGAAGGATGAGATATTTGGGCCTCTCAATCCTCAGTGCGGGAGGTCATGAATCATTCTCCAGGTTTTTTAACCTATTGCTTCTCAGGGTCTAAATCTCTAGTGGATGCATGTAAGGGTCTTAGTGCAAAGTTGGATAATGATGTGAGTATTTTGTTCTATATTAGTGGTTTAAACACTTTTCTTGAACCATATGAGGAGGTGGTGGTACCATAGGGTTACCTATTGGTGGAAGTGTCTAGGAAGGTGCCCATAATGTCTCCCATCAAGTCATCTACGTGCCCTATGGTTTCATATTATTTTGATCACACACGTACTCCTTGTTTTGTTGTGCCTCATGTCTTGAGTTATGGTGGGTATTATTCTCTTGTTGGTGTATGGTTTCATGGTGATGCAAAGAGATTGGATCATGAGTATGTTCCTGCCTTGCAAGTGATTTGTGAGAAAGGTGCATGTATTCCAAAAGTGCAACAAAATCATCCTATTGTTTGGGTTTCATGCACAGAGAGTTCGGCGTGATTTGTATTATTGATGGTCGTGACCTCAATGGTCTCGTATCCTAAACCGACATCTCTTGAAGGGAGTTTTCTAGGTCTTGGTGGTGGATATTTCAAATCAACTCGACTAGTCTCTGTTTAGTAGGAGGCTTAGCTGTGAGTCTTGTAGATGAATATCTTGTGGGTTTTTTTGGAAGTAGCAATATGGATGGCTTGGTAGTGGAGGAAGAAGTGTCAAATAAAAAACATAAGAAGTGTGTGAAGAAAAAAAAATTGTTGGTTAAATTGCTTTCATGGGAGGATATTCATATGAACGAAGTGGTCAAATTAGTGGCTATGGTTTTGGCAGGTCATTTTATGCGTACAAGGATGGGAGAAGTGATTTTAAGAGCATGTTTGAAGGACTCATGGGAGCCCATGTTGCGTTATTTACCCAATTTCCTCATTCTAGATTGTGGTTCAATGGATTTTATATTCATATCAGAAGAAGATTCAAATAGTATCTTAGATTATGTATGGAAATGGGGATCAACCATGTTGTTTTTAAAACAGTGGACCCCTTTTTTTGATGCAAGGTCAAAGAAAATGGATAGTATGCCCATTTGGGTAAAACTACCAGGTCTTACGGTTGATTTTTGGTCATATAATGTTTTTAAATCCATTGGAAATGAGTTGGGGGTTTTCTATGAGGTAGACATGGAATTCCAAGAATTTGGTTTGATGACTATTGCTAAAATCCTAGTGGGTATTGATTTCCAAGATGGATTAGCTTCGGACCCAATATTACATAGTTAATACATCACACACATGTGTTATATTACTATGGGGTTTCATTCAAGTGTGCTAGTTGAGACCCCTTGCCCCTTAGTTGTCCCTACAAACATCCTTTATCAAAGACTCAAGTGAATTTGTTAGTATCATCAAGAATGAGAAGGTGAAACCTCTTCTTCAGCTTTGATGTTGTCTCCTTGCTCACCAAAATCCCACTTGACGAAGCTATTCAGATTATCAAAGAAGTGACTAATCCAAAGAAAACAAATCTAGTTGAATTCTATCTCTATTCCTTAGTCTTTAGCTACCAAGGATAATTTTATGAACAAACAAGTGGGGTAGCAATGGGATCTACACTTTCTCCCATTGTCGCAAATCTTTTTATGGAGAACTCTGAGAAGAAATATTTGGATACTTACCCCTTAAAACCATTGAGATGGAAAATATATGTGGATGATACCAATGTGTTATGGCCCCATGAGAAAGATGAACTTGAAAAATTCTTCCAACATCTAAATGATCTCTTAAGGGATATCAAGTTCATAATGGAACCATAGGATAATGGTAGCATTCCATTCCTAGATGTGATAATCAACGGAAAAGAGGATGGGAACTTGGGACATCTAGTCTACAGGAAGAAAAAACACACAAACATTATCTTCACGTAGGCTCTCATCACCACTGGAACCAGAAGATAGGAGTACTTAACACCCTAGCCATAAGGGCCATCAAAATCTCCGATGAAGAGCAACTAGAACAAGAAAAATATCATCTATCTGAAGTCTTCATAAGTATAGGTTACAAAAAAAAGGACATCAATAGTGCGATAAGAAAATCACTAGAAAGAACAAATAGTGAACATGAAATCTCAACAACAATTCCTCTGGTAAAAAAATGTTGAATTACTGGGGGGGGGTGAATCAATAATGAGCAATTTATACCACTTATTAATCCTTTTAACCACAATCTACATTCCTTTAACTTATTCAACAATTTTCATCAGTTCATCAATAATATGTTATTGCATCATATAACATTAACATCCATCAGTGCATAATAAAAAATAATAGACACATACACATAATGCACAGTACACCTGTATTTTATGTCGAAACCCAATGTGGGAGAAAACCACATAATGTTTTCTTATATGTCTTTAAGAATTACATTCAAGGAAGCACCAAATTCCTATTCTTTGGCTCCAACTAGAAGGAGGCACCAACCTCCTTTGTTTCTCAGTCTCCAACCAGAAGGTGGCTACAACCACCCAATTCTCTGGCTCCAACCAGAAGGAGGCTCCAACCCCTTGTGTTCTCTGGCTCCAACCAGAAGGTGGCAACAACCACCCAACTCTCTAGCTCCAACCCCCTAATTCTCAAGCTCCAACATGAAGGAAGCTCCAACTCTTTGGTTCTCCGACTCCAACCGGAAGGTGGATCCAACCACCTATCCTTGCCCCATCCTACCTCCCTGAAATATAAGTGCCAAATGTAGACAACTTGTCATTGCCACTGAATCAACCACTTTCACTGTCACTCTGTCACTGTCAACCTGTACCAACAACTTGTAACAAACATGTACCGAGCAACATGTACCAACAACCTGTAACAAGTTGTACCAATCAACATGTACCAACAACCTGTAACAACACCTGTACCAACAATTTGTAACCAACAACCTGTGGCAATAACCTGCCACAATAATCTCATCAACCAATCATTTACATCAATAACTAGTACAACCTATACCATCACAAGTGCATCAACCATGCACATCACAACACCTCACAACCATCACCAATACTGAGATCTCTATGCCACATCAACCATAAACCATGTGCCAATATCACTACAAATATGTCCAACAAGATCACCAACAAGTGCCTCTAACAATGTACCAAGCATGTACAAATCATGTATCAATAACATGCCAAGTTATACCTCATCAAGATGTACCAACATCACCATACCATACACCTCATGTATATGCCAACTCATCAACTAAGTATCTCATGCATGAACTCAACATATACCTCAACCATATACCAAAACATACGTCAATACAACCAATAAAAGTCCTCTAGAAATACATCACAAATCCATAAGCCAAATACCATAAACCCTTACATAAAACCATGTGCCAAACCTCATTGTTATGTAGCCTCAATCATGTACCATGTCATGACCAAATGTGACCATCAAAACATGAATATAAACATACCTATAACTTTGTAATAGACCTAGTGTATATGATCACATACTTGCAAACCTTCCTTAAATTCAACAATAAGAGACTAGCATTTTCATCAAACTTTACTTTAGTCTCACATGACTAATTTTGGATTAGTCAACAACCCTAACTTGCAACAAGAATAAATATGTACTTGTAATGCATCAAGGTCTCAAAATTATACACAATATTATTATGTGTCTTCTCTGCAAATCCTCAAGGTTTCACTACTTGGAACCTCCCAAAAAGGAGTTATAGCAAAAATGGCAGACCTTGCTGAATTCTGGCTTATTCTAGAGATCGAACTCGTAGAGCATGCCATGCGTAGAATAATTGATGTATGGATCTGAAAATAGTACAAAATATACTACAGATTGTAAATGGTGAGATGACCTGTAAATAACATACCTTAGAAAGTGTCATTAAAAAGACTTTATCCTCCCTTGAATTTTGGCCTTATTTACTTCACCTTTCCTATGAAATTTTCCTTAGATCTCCTTTGGTTACCTCAGTCACTTTTAAATATTCAATATGCTCAATAGGTGCTAATGTGAGACCCTTTCTTTCTTATTTATACTCTCCAAGTAGCTTCATCTAGAAGTATCCACTTAACCACTGTAAATAACATACCTTAGAAAGCATCATTAAAAATACTTTATCCTCCCTTGAATTTCGGCCTTCTTTACTTCACCTTTCCTCTGAAATTCGCCATAGATATCCTTTGGTTACCTCGGTCACTTGTAAATAATCAATATGCTCAATAGGTGCTAATGGGAGACCCTTGCTCTCTTATTTGTACTCTCCAAGTAGCTTCCTCTAGAAGTATCCACTTAACCACTTTGTCAAATTTATTATTCAATTAATTTCTCCTTGCAACCACATTGAATAGGAATCTTCTTGAAGACTTTCTAGAATAATTGACTTCTTGTTGACCTTCTAGGGGCTTCTAGAATACTCTTGGGGATCCTCCAAATTCACAGGGCCATATCTCACTAACCGTGAGGAACCACGTGGCGTTCCACATATCAACATAAATGGCATGATGTGAACTATCCATGTAGAATATTCTTACCTACATATTCATTGATCTTCATGCCTTTATACCTCAAACAAACTCGGGTCCCTTACCCATACCTTTTCGCTACCGAAATCTGCTACTAGACTTCTCCAAGGGTTGACATCAATGACAACCAACAATCCAAACCAACTATACATCAACCTAAGCAAATTGTTTGACAATATCCCCTTTTGGCATTGATGGCACCACCAACATTGATGACAACACATAGTCATGATAATTATGCATGCTCATACTCCTCATCAATTTTTCTATCTCTCTGCCCCTTTGACATCAATGGCAAAGGGTATCTCCCTTTGGGGTTGCTCCCCCTGTCTAAATTCCTTTGGTCTTTCTTTGTGTTTCTAAACCTCTGATTACTCTCTCTCCCTTCATCTGAATAATATCTTCCCCTTTAACAAAGGGTATCACTCTGATGCAACACTGAAGTCATATCTCTCATTCTTCCCTTGTGACCATCGCTCCCCCTAGAACCATGCCTTTGTGCTCTTTCTGTGTCTGAAAACTTCTCTGAATGATCTTTCTAGTTGTCTCCATGCTTCTGTTTCTCTCCCTTGAGTACTTCTCTACAAGATGTCGTGTAGATGACATGTAGGGATTCCTATACCTGCTTGCTTTTGGAGTTTTTGTACATTGGCGCTTCCTTGTGTAATCAACTGACATATATGAAAATCATTCAAGAAAATCATTCAAACATTCATGTGTCATTATCATCCATTATGATAATGTTCCTTTATATTTGAACCAGTCTCTTAATCCATGCTCTCATCCACTATCATATATTTGTCCAGACCTGCTAAGTGTTCTTACGAATTCATCTGTGTCCATGTGACCCATACTTTTCAACAATATCCTTATGATGATATCACTTTTGTTGACTGTTTCTCTTTCCCTATTCTATTGTGCCTTTCATTGCTTGTCCTTCTGTGATCAACTTATTTCAACTGATTCCAATTGTTAACCCACTGCTAAGCATATTATGAATCCATCTTTGTCCATATTGTCCAAGACTTTGCTACTCAACTATCCACAATGTTGACTGAACCATATGTGTTTGTCCTATCATGAATTCTTCACTGTTGCAACTGATCATCAAACATCAAATTTGTCCACTATTCTTCTCTATCTTTAATCCAAACTCTGCATGTGTGGAACAACATGTTTTGAAGATATATTTTTCTAAATACAATCATAGACTTATTCCTGTGTAATTTTGTCAACTGATCAATCTGTCATATTGTACTTCTGCTAACTGATTGCTTTGAGTCTGTCTACTTGAACTATGTAAGATGCTTGAAAGATGAATCTTTGATCTATAGAGTTGTTATATAGACTCCCCTTGTTCACCATACATATTTTATGGGAGTCTCCAAGCCAGATGGCTCAAAAAAGTGTCCGCTCGGATGCAGAGTCATAAACGTCTTTGTTGATAGGCTCAATATCTTTCTGAACTCTGACTACTTTCTTTCTGTCTGTGGATTAATCTTGTACTACAATACCTGGAAGTACAACCTCTTGAACCTGTTCCCTATTTACATGTCCTTCTTTTCTTTCATTTCTTTTCCAAACCTTTATGTATTTGACATCTTCCTTTTTCTTTGTAGATTTGTCTTCATCTCGTGTTATTTCCAATATTGCAATCTCTAGGACCTTGTCTTTTTTCACCTGTTCTTCTTGTTTTCTTATCCATACTTTCTTATATCTGATATAAATGTTCTCTTTCATGGAAGTATCGATCATGCTTCTACAATCACAAGCTATGTGTTCATAGTTATGACATTTGTAACATTCAATGTTACGTGGGGCCACATATGCATTTCTTGCTTGAACATTTCCTTTATAATCCCTGCAATCCGCAACCTTATGTCCAAAGTTAGTACAATAAAAACAATGACCATAAAAGAAATTTACATACCTGGGAGTGAATGATATTCTTTGTGGTGTAATCCTTCTGAATTCCTGCCTTGACTGATCATGTATCTTTATCAGTTTTCTTAGATTCTGGTTGACCATGATTCCCTCCTTTGAGTACTTCTGCATAACTCTTGCTCTTTTCTTCATTCTTCTTTTCTAGCAACCTAGAATGCTTCTCTTTATTCTCTACTGTTGACATGGATGTTTTTGTCTCTTCAACGTTTGTGTTGAGCTTGATGACTTTGAATCTCAGTGCGACAAATTCTTCTTCAAGCTTCTCAACCTCTTCTTCTTTCTTCATTATCTGAGACTTCATGACTTCTTTCGTTTGCTTTGCTTCTTCAAGTTGGATTTTCAATGTAATTATTTATTCTTCGAGTCTTCTCTCTTCTTGACCAAACTCTTCCTCAAGCTGGTTTAAGTCATCAGTTCTTTCCTGGAGATGATGTGTCAGTATCTTTTCTATCTTTTCTACTTCTTCCTTTTTTGCTACTATGTTGGATTCTAAGCATTGCTTTTGATATTCTAGAGTTTCTTCAATTCTTATGGCCTCTTCTAGTTGAGCTCTTAAATTCTTGATGATCTAATGAGCTTCTTCAGAACCTTGAACACTTTCCTTTTGTTTCATCAATTCTTTCTTGAGTGACTTGTTTTCTTCTCTTTCTTTCATTAGATCATCTAAATCACAGATTAGTTCTGCTTCATAATTGTCTTCTATTTCAAATGGTTTTTTTGTCTCATTACCTTCAGGGCATTCATTTTCAAGATGTCTGTGTTTTTCACAATTAAAGAAAAACAACATACTTTTGTTGATTATGTACTCTTCTTCTTCTAAATCTGTCTGATATGGTGAACATCTTTCCTCTTGAGATGTACCTGGATCTTCTTTGAAATTTTTTGACTCTGTGATGGGTGAAGAATAGACATTATATAACTTATCCCAGAGTTCTTTAGCTGATGAACATTTACCAATATTTTCTCTTATCGGATCAGGTAATCCTTCCTAGATGAAATCCATTGCTATTTTGTTATTATTCTTCAATTCCTTCTTGGCTGCAGTCTTTGATTTATTTGTAGCATTGTATATTGTCACAACTAAATACCAAATATCCTATCCCTGTGCCTCTAAAAAGGTTATCGTCCCTATACTCCACATCTCATAATTTAGACCATTCTGACAATTAAACATTGGTAGTCCAATCTCCTTCCAGTGGTTAAACTGTTTCCTAAAGGAACCAGATTTGATAACAATTGTTGGATTACTGAGAGGGGGGGTGAATCAGCAATGCATAATTTATACCACTTATTAATAATTTACACGATGTATATTCCTTTAACTTATTCAACAATGTTCATCAGTTCATCAGTAATATGTTATTGCATCATATAAAATTAACATCCATCAGTGCATAATAAATAATAATAGACACATCCACACAATGCACGATACACCGATATTTTACGTGGAAACCCAATGTGTGAGAAAACCATGGAATACTTTTCTTATATGTATTTAAGAATTAAATTCAAGGAAGTACCAACTTCCAATTCTCTGGCTCCAACTAGAAGGAGGCTCCAACCCCATGTGTTCTCCGGCTCCAACCGGAAGGTGGCTACAAGCACCCAATTCTCTAGTTCCAACTAGAAGGAGGATCTAACCCCCTAATTCTCAAGCTCCAACCTGAAGGAAGCTCCAACTGCCCGGTTCTCCTACTGCAACTGGAAGGTGGATCCAACCACCTATCCTTGCCCCGTCCTACCTCCCAGAAATATAAGCACCAAATATAGACAACCTGTCACTATCACTGAATCAACCACTGTCATTATCACTCTTTCACTATAAACCTGTACCAACAAATTGTAACAACCTGTACAAAGCAACCTGTACCAACAACTTGTACCAAAAAACCTTTACCAACAACCTGTAACAACCTGTACCAACAACTTGTAACAACACCTGTAACAACAATATGTAACCAACAACCTGTGCCAATAACATGTCACAATAATCTCATCAACCAATCATGTACATCAACAACTAGTGCAACCTGTAACATCACAAGTGCATCAACCATGCACATCACAACACCTCACAACCATAACCAATACCAATATCTCTATGCCACATCAGCCACAAACCATGTGCCAATATGACTACAAATATTCCCAACAATATTACCAACAAGTGCCTCTAACAATGTACCAAGTATGTACAAATCATGTATCAATAACAAGCCAAATTATACCTCATCAAGATGTACCAACATCACCATACCATACACCTCATGTATATGCCAACTCATCAACTAAGTATCTCATCCATGAACTCAACATATACCTCAACCATATACCAAAATACACATCAATACAACTAATAAGAGTCCTCGAGCAATACATCACAAATCCATACAATAAACCCTTACATAAAACCGTGTGCCAAACCTCACTGTTATGTAGCCTCAAGCATGTACCATGTCATGACCAAATGTAACCATCAAAACATGAATATAAACATAACTGTAACTCTGTAACAAACCTGGTGTATGTGATCACAGACCTAAAAACCTTCCTTAAATTCAACAACAAGAGACTAACTTTTTCATCAAACTTTACTTTAGTCTCACATGACTAATTTTTTATTAGTCAACAACCCTAACTTGCAACAATAATAAATCTGTACATGTAATGCATAAAGGTCTGAAAACTATACACAACATTCTTCAGTGTCTTCTCTGCAAATCCTCCAGGTTTCACTACTTGAAACCTCCCAGAAAAGGAGTTATAGCAAAATGGCACACCTTACTAAATTCTAGTTTATTCTAGAGAGCGAACTTGTAGAGCATACCACATGCAAAATATTTGTTATATGGATCTGAAAATGGTACACAATATACTACAGACTATAATATAACCAATTCATTTTATCGCACTGAATTTGGATCTGTTATGAAGAAGTTGTGATGTTTTTACCCGGAACACCTGTTTTAGACTAGTTTCAGCACTAGCCACAAACCCTATCTTCCATAGAGTGTAACTCCCAAACTAAAACAACCCACAAGATGAAATTTTTATCACAGTTACTTGGATATGTTGTCTAAACAACCTCTATATTTCGCTACCTGAATCATTCTGGAAAAAAATTTATTGCGAAAATAGTGAGATGACCTTTAAATAACATACCTTAGAAAACATCATCAAAAATACTTTACCCTCCCTTGAATTTCAGCCTTCTTTACTTCACCTTCCATCTGAAATTCACCTTATATCTCCTTTGGTTACCTCAATCACTTTTAAATTTTCAATATTCTCAATAGGTGCTAATGGGAGACCTTTGCTCTCTTATTTATATTCTCCAAGTAGCTTCCTCTAGAGGTATCCACTTAACCACTTTGTTAACTTTATTATTTAATTAATTTATCCTTGAAATCACATTGACTAGGAATCTTTTTGAAGACTTTCTAGAATAATTTACTTCTTGTTGACCTTCTAGGGGATTATAGAATACTTTTGGGGATCCTCCAACTTCACAAGGCCATATCTCACTAACCGTGAGGAACCACGTGGCGTTCCACATATCAATGGAAATGGCATGACGTGTACTATTCATATAGAATAGTATTACCTGCATATTCATTGATCTTCATGCATTTATACCTCAAACAAACTCGTGTCCCTTACCCATACCTTTGCGCTACCGGAATTCGCTACATGACTTCTCCAAGGGTTGACATAAATCTACAATATCACTCTCCAAGGGTTGAAATCAATGAAAACCAACAATTCAAACCAACTGTCCATCAACCTAAGCCAATTGTCTAACAAAAATCTTACCTCCCTTACATTCAAGGGGTCACTCACAATATTTCCAAAGTGTTGAAAAAGAAGTAGATCACAACAATCTTCAATCCATCAAATACCATCAAACAAAAAATGAGATCCGTCAAAGACAACATTGATCGACATTAATACAAAGGAGTCTACAAGGTGGAATGCTCATGCGACAAATGTTACATTGGAGAAGCAAGTCATTCTTTTCAAACCAGGATTAAAGAGCATGGTGTTGACACCAAGAATGAACGAACTCACACCTCGACATTAGCAGAACACTCCCTCACCACCAAACACCACATGTGCTTAGAAAACACCAA
>JZKD02S1631379.1:49541-62553 GCA_000966675.3 Picea glauca | reverse complement strand
GTTCAGGACCCGAAAAACTGCTAAAAATAGTAAATTGCCAAAAATGTCAGAAAACTGTTTTGAGCCAGTTGGAAAGGTGGGTGGCCACCGATATCCATATGGATCACTTAGCCTCCTTAGGATTTTTCTCCTTCTTCCTCGATTTATTGGTGTTTTTTGGCTTCCTCTAATATCTGTTTTTGGTCCTCTTGATTGATTGTTTGTTCTCTCATCCTTTTTGTTTGTTCCAATTGCTCTCTTTTTTTATGTTCTTTATTCTTTTCACCTTAATTCTTGTTCTTCTCCCTTAAAATAATTAATAACGTATTAATATAATTTTATGTTTTCCTTTACTCTATACCCTAGTACTATTATTATTATTATTATAACTAGGTTATTATTATTATCATTATTGTAACCATGTTATTATTATTATAACTAGGTTATTATTGCTATTTTTTTTTGGAAGTTAGAGCTTATATTGCCTTCAGTAAACAGAGTACCAACTACATATCATTCAACTTGGTGTTTGGATTGCCAAAAATGGAATTCAGTGTCAACACTCGGTGTTATATAACATTAAAAGTCTACCCTGGGGGGCCAAAAGAAAATGTCTAAAGTTGTCAGATTGGCTACATAACCAGCTTGGATTTAAAACATACCTATAAACCACTGAAATTGAAAATGTGAGGTAAGAAAAACCATGGCATAATATTGTATTTAAACACCAAACTGACTACTACCACCATCGCCACAAGGATGAACATGTCTAGTTGAATTGCACACATATTGACGATGACATACTGGATGAGTTGACGTGATTATTGTCCAGATAAAGAGTCGAGGAGGTCAGAAAGATGGTGGTCCATAATCTCTTGGTGGAAATGTTGTTATGCAATATCCATGCGAAGTTCAAGTATCAACTAGAGATGATCTTCAAAAAACCGAGGCGAAGAATTATGCTCATTCATTCTACTGGAGTTGTCCACTGGAACCTGTGAGTTGCTTGTTGTATCATTATTTTAGTTCAAAGTAGTAGGAACAACTATTGGAGACCTTCTTGTTGTGGGCAAGGTTGGAGACGCCAAATTTTCATGAATATGTTCAAGTGGAATTTCCTCTTCTACAATGGCATATCCCTAAACCTCCTCGTCACATTGGCTTGACACAAGGGAAGAGGGAAGTGGAGAATAATTTGAAAGATTGGACGATGGGATAGGTGAAGAGTGGAAGCCTATAGAACCGATGTATGACCCCAATCCTTTCCAAGGTTTACTTCTTTCACGAGGCATCATGCTGAGAGAGGGAGGAAAGAACCAGAAGGGGAGTCGAAAAGGACTGAAATCATGCAAGGAGATGATGAAAGAGGAAAGAGACAGATGGAAGTGGAGACAATTTTTCCAATGGGAGCAAGAATGAGGGAAAAATAAATCTAGGCAAGTGTAAAATGGGTGATGGTGAGGTTCGAAGTCCATGAAAGAGCCATTCCACTACCATAAATGGCATTCTTCGTATATGTACTAGACTTAACCACACCAACCATCGATAAGACCTGAAACTTAATGCAACACATGAGAACTAGAACACGAGGGTGTAGTCTACATAAATGAGCCGTCTTGGGCAGGGGGCTGAGCGCACAGAGTGGACACTGATGTCCAAGTGTCTTGATTTCTCCCATGGCTAGGTGGGACCCCATCAAGGGTAGATTATTATTACTATTATTATAACTAGGTATTATTATTATTATTATTATTACTATAACTTAATTATGGTCTTTAGTTTTATTTCATTTATATTTTGAGGTATTTGTTACTTATTCTTGTCCTTAAAATAATTATTATTATCACCTATTCATTATAACAATTAATAGTATAAGAGTAATATTCTAGGTTTTTCCATTACTCTAACCCTAATACTACTACTAATTGCATTGTTTTTATTATTATTATTTTTTCCTTGGAAAAAAAAAGCGTAATTTTATTCATCCAGAGAGACAAAATTACATTTTGTAGGTGCTAGTTTAGCACACTCGAAAGCATAAAGAAAGTGAGATGGTTGCATCAGGGAAAGTGTTGATCTACTGATAGTTTTGCGGACCATAAACTGGTGTACCAATAACTTCTTCATGTCCAAGGTCTGTTAATATGCTAATAGAGTATGCAATTTTAGAGTGCAATTACATCAAAAAATATAATACATCCCAATAGTAGAGCTGAGAACTGTTGTTGTTTTCATGCCAAAAAAAATAATCTCGTGGATTAGTGAGCTATAGGATGAGTCTGATCTTCAATTAAGGGTTTGTGGAAGAATGCACGAACTGTATCTCCATCTGTTTCTGTAAAGTGTCATTGCCCAAAATTGATATTGAGCCCTTCTTTGAACAACGAATATGCTATGACATTCCTATTCATGTAAACATGTTGGATAGATAAATGGTCAAATGTATCCAAGAAATTGTGAGTCTCCCTTAGAATAGGTTGCAATAAAATATTGTGGCAGTGCTGTGTTTTTTGTACCTACGTTATTACATTCAATGAGTCACCAAATAGTTGTATGGAATTTAGTTCATATTCTTTTGTTATTTTGAGTAGAAGGAGAAGAGTCATCAGTTCAACATAGTTGTTGGTGCCTTTCCCCAGTCCCATTTTTATTTTGAAAGAATATTAATTATTACTATTACGATAACTAGGTTATTATTATAAATAAATTGTTATTGTAGGTTGAACCTAGGTTATTATCATTATTATTATATCTAAATTATCATTATAACTATTAACTATTATTATAGCTAGGTTATTATAGTAATATAATAGCACTATTCTAGGTTTTTCCTTTGTTCTAACTCTAATACTACTACTAAATGTTTTATTATTATTAAGTATTATTATTATGATAACTAGGCTATTATTATAATAACAAGATTGTTACTCTAAGTCAACCTAAGTTATTATAATAGGTTATTATAACTATTAACTATTATTATTATTATTATTATAACTAGGTTGTTATTATTATAACTAAGTTATTATCACAATGTAATTATTGCATTTATATCTAGAGGTTATTAAAACTATTAAAACTATTATTATTATTATTATTATTATAACTCGGTTATTATTATTATTATTATAACTAAGTTATTATCATAATGTAATGTATCTTAGGAGAACCTTGAACCGGTGGGTGTGAAATAGTGTTGTGGTTTGATTTTCATGCGAAATTGTGAGGCTTTGGTGGGAAGGGGCCGACCTAAGAGGAAATTGAGTTAGTTGAAGTTTCAATTGGGTATTAGAGGTTCTAATTTGGCAAAAGAGAGGGTTTTTGGGAAAATTCATTCGTTATACGTGAACTAGCCATGGCCATGAAACGTTAAACTGGTGGGTGTTAAACAATGTGGTGGTTGAGAGGATTTGGTGGGAAGGGGTTGGCCTGAGAGGCAATTGAGGTAATTAAGTGTTTCAATTGGGGATTAGGGGGGTCTAATTTTCTAGAAAAGAGGAATTTTAGGGAAAATTCATTTGCTTTGCATGAATTGGCCATCGTTGTGGCTATGAAACCTTAAATCAATGGGTATGAAATAGTGTGGTGGTTTGGTTTTCTCCTGAAATTGAGAGGCTTTGGCATGAAGGCGATGTTTAGAGAGACAATTGAGGTAATTGAGAGTTTCAATTTGGGATTAGGGGGTCTAATTTGATAGAAAATAAAGGTTTTGGGGAAAAATTGAGGAATTTTATGTTGATTTGTATAGCTTCAGGCAGGTATTCTCACATGAACCTAGGGTTGGGCATGTGGGAATCATCATGGGCACCACATCACACTTATGGTTTGGTGAAAACACCCTTGGATTTGAGTAGGGGCTTCATGGGTTTGGTGAAAACCCCCTTGGATTTGAGTAGGGGCTTCATGGGTTTGGTGATGGGATTTGTGGGCTTGTGTTGAGGCTTCACACCCATAAGGAAAGAATTATTTGATGTTGACTCATAGAGGGGATTCCATGTTGATCCCTAGGACTTGTATATAAAGGAGAGAGGTCATTGTGACATTACATATCATGTAGTGTGTGTGGAGACATGATGGAGCTAGCATAAGTGAGTCTACACTTGTGTTAGGAGGATTGGTGATCTCAACAAAGGGGAAGTTTGCAAGGTGGTGAATTTGGCCCAAGAGAGAGGAGCGAAGAAGGTCGCACATGTGAGTGATTTTTTTGTACCATACGAAATTTGCAGGAGGATGAAGCACATATATATGTGGGTTGCAGAAGGACAAATCACATATAGGGTATACATGATTTGAAGTGGAGAAAACATCATATGTATGCGGGTTTCCAGTTGGCGAATCACGTATCTTAGATTCTGGGCAGGTACATATATGTACAGGCTAACATGTGACATCAACAAGTCGCACAAGTGGTCTATAATATATTCATGTGCAGAGGAGATCTCTAGATATTGCCGAGGTTTTCTTTTCTGATTTGTATGGTCATCAGAGAAAAAGGTTGTTCTAAGTTTTGGTGACTTTGGAGGACAAGGTTGTCCTTAATTTTTTGTGATATTATATTGGTTGGGACGGCTAGTTTTGCCCTTAGGAATTCCGACGATAACAAGATTACATAATTGAAATTGTATCTCATGTGTATTGATGATTCATCTATGATATTTGTGTTTCCGCTGCATATGTTTCAGTCAATAATTTTAGTGTAAATTTATTCAATGATAACAGCTATGGTTTTACTGTTAGATCACTAGGAAGCAATTTTCAGATCTGAAATTAGTCACATAGAGTTGCATATGAAAATTGACATGGTATCAGAGCTTGGGATATGAAGAGAATAGGGTCATCTTTAGACACATTTGGATACAACACTAGAGGAGTGTTGTTCTTGTTTCGGGAAGGTCACATGTGACAACTTTGAGGGAGCTAAGGAGTTAGCTCTGATAGGGAGCTACAATGATGGTTGCAAGTGGAAAATAGTTAGATGGTCTCTGGTTTTAGACATGGATTAGACCGTCCAACCGAGGATTTGTGGGTTATTGCAGCTTGGTGGTGTGGCAGGTTGGGAGTTTTGGTGGATTAACGAAGAGATCGGATCACAATAGTACGTTGTGTGGCAGATTTACAACCCTATGGATGGAATTCCTGTGACTTTTCATAATGAGTTGTGATGGGTGTAGCTCAGATACTTTGGAACAAACAAGATAGTTTTTTGTGTATCATACGTTGATGAGATAGAGTCTTCATTGGGCCAGAGAGTTGCACATTTTCAAGGTACGATGGTGTATGAGGTATTTGATCCAGGAGGATCAGGAGGATGAGGACACTGCAAAGATGAGTTGAGGAGGTCTAGAGTGGACTAAACTGAGTGTTCGTATGCATATTGGGGTTGTTTAGACGAGGACATAGGATGAATGGTAGCATTTGCATAAACAGATAGTTTTTTGTGATCGTTATCGTGCAATTTGTACTTATTCCAAAGGAAAAGGTTAAGGGAAGGATAATTTGCGTAACAAGAGGTTATCGTATCACTGTCACCTCAACATGATACCTCTTTATATTTAGGTTTGATGGCCCAAAGGAGACATCCTTGGTGACCTGGGGGTTTGAGAAGGCAAAGGTTAAAGTGTCTGTAAATTATCCCCTCTCATAAGTCACACTGATCAGAAAGTCCCAGGGTTTTAACCAATGAAGTAATGAAGGATTTAGATGTACTTGCCCAGATCAAAGCAACAAGAAAATACATATTTTGCAAGCACAACTTGTTGTTAGTACTTCATAAAACCATGGACTTTATCAATAAAATCAATAGTTGATATATGATGAAGCAAACATAATTTTATAACAACAATGTTTATGAGAGGATTGCTTCACAATAAATGCCTTGAAAGAGCCTCAAAATGACCCAAAATAATTAATCATTAATACCAAAGTACTAGCATTTGTCAGAAGCAAATTAGGCAGTGTATAAATCAATTTCACAATTTCTTTTAGGTGGTTTTATTGTTGCAATAAGTGGTTGTATCTTACTTTTGTAACAACAAAAAGTAGGTTAGTGAATTAGTCTATTATAGGGTTAGGAAAGGTTATTAGATAGCTTGAGGTGTTGATTAATTGGGTTGGTTGTCATTGATGACAACCCTTGAAGAAAGTCTGGTAGCGAATTCCGATAGCACAAAGGTTTGGGTAATGGACCCAAGTTTGTTTGATGGATAATGGTACGAGTTTTGATATATTTGCAGGTAAGATTATTCTAGATGGATAGTACATGTCATGCCATTTCCGGTGGTATGTGGAACGTCACATAACTCCTCACAGTTAGAGAGTTATGGCCATGTGAAGTTGGAGAACCCTCATGAGTCATCTAGAAGCCCCAAAAGGTAAAAATAGTCAAATTATTGGCAAAATAAATTATTTAAGTAATAAAGTTAATGGAGAACTCCCTAAAATAAGGAAAGTGGGATGCTACATGAAAGTATAAATAAGAGGCAAGTCTCTCTCATTCAATCACACTTTGACCTATTGAATATCATTGAATATCTATTTTGTGAAAGGTTATTTGGGTAGGTATTATTGTAGAGAAAAGTACGGCAGGAAAAGTGCGGCAGAAAAAGTGCGACAAAAAAATCGCGGTAGAAAAAGTGTGACAGAAAAATCACGGCAGAAAAATCACGATAGAAAAATCACAGCATAAAAGTGCGGCATAAAAGTGCGGTAAAACAATCACGGCAGAAAAATCGCAGCAGAAAAAGTGCGGCAGAAAAATCACGGCAACATGGTTGGGGTCTATTTATAAGAGATATGACACATCTTGTTTGAGATATGTTTTGTGAGCTAGGGTTTAGCTCTTGAGATGGTATTGGATGTTCAATATTGTTGCATATATCATATTTTTTTAGGGATATAATTGGTATTTGACATATCGGTATTGATCTTTTGGTTGTGATGTGTTGTTGAAGTTGTTGGTTTAGCTTGAGGCTACATAACAATGAGGTTGTGGCACATGGTTTGATATAAGGGTTTATGGTATTTGGTTTATGGATAGAGTGATGAATTTTTTATGGTTATATTGGTGTATGTCTTTGGTATATGGTTGAGGTACATGTTATGTACATGGTTGAGACAAGTAGTTGATGAGTTGGCACATACATGAGGTGTATAGTTGATGATGTTGGTACATCTTGATGATTCATAGTTGATGTGAAATTGATGCATGGTTGATGCATGGTACATGTTGGTTCAGGTTATTGGTACAAGTTGTTTGGTGCAGGTTGATTGGTACAGGTTGTTCAGGTTATTGGTACAGGTTGACAATGACAGGTCGACAGTGGTAGTGGTTGATTTAGTGACAGTGACAGGTTGTCTACATTTGACATTTATATTTCAGGGTGGTTGGACGGGGCAAAGACATGTGGTTGTAGCCACCTTCCGGTTGTAGCCGGAGAACATAGGGGGTTGTAGCATCCTTCTGGTTGTAGCCAGAGAATTGAGGAGTTGGAGCTTCCCTCAGGTTGTATCCTGAGAAACTAGGGGTTTGAAGCCTCCTTCCAGTTGCAGCTGGAAAACAAAGGAAGTTGGTGTTTCCAATGAATGTAATTCTTCAAGACATATAAGAAAAATCATTCTGTGGTTTTCTCCCGCTTTGGGTTTCCATGTAAAAACACTGGTGTACTGTGTATTTGTATGATTGCTCATTTGTTCATTGTTTATTTACTCTGCAATTATTGGATGATAATGCTACACTGATATAACACTTGCATTATATGATTAAAAATTATTATATTTCTCTATTACTGATTCACCCCCCTTCTCAGTAATCCAACAATTGGAATCAGAGAAGGTTCCTTCAGAAATCAGTTTAACCACTGAAAGATATATCATGGAGAGAAACGACATGTATAAAAATGGAATACCATAGTTTGATGGATAGAAGTACACATTTTGGAGTAGAAGGATGAAAACATATATACAGGCACATGGATTTGAAATTTGGGAATCAGTTGTAGATGGATACAAAGAACCAGGAATTCTGCTGATAAATGAAAGAGAAATAAAACTCAGGCAAAATAATTCCAAAGCCACAAATGCACTTCTGAATGGTCTTTATGAATCAGTTTACACCAAAGCTATACAATGTAAATCCTCTAAAGAGATTTGGGACAAGCTTCAAAATATTTATGAAGGAGATTCAAAAGTCAAAGTAGCAAAGCTTCAAACTTACAGAGGTCAGTTCGAACAACTAAAGATGAAGGAATATGAGAATATTGTAGGTTACTTGTTACAAGTTGATGAAGCAGTAAATGCAATCATAGGATTGGGAGATGAAATTAAAGAATTTGTAATTGTTCAGAAGGTACTAAGATCTCTCCCTATGATATTTGATCCTAAGATATCAGCACTAGAAGAAAGAGCAGATCTAGACTCAATAAGCATGGATGAACTACATGGAATCTTCACAGCATATGAAATGAGAACTGAATAGGAAAATATAGATATAAAAGAAGCAGCTTTCAAAGCATCCAAAAGGTTAAAGCAAAAGGAAAAAGAACATAACAACATCAGTGACATCTCGGAAGATGATGAAGAAATGGACAACTTTGTCAGAAGATTGAACAATGGAAGCAACAACAGATATAAAGGTAAGTTTCCTTTGATTTGTTTTAATTGTGATGGTATTGGTCATTTTGCTAACAAATTTCCTCATAAGAAAAATAAGAGGAATGATGAAGATTACTCAAATAGCAAACAAACATATAAAGGCAAAAGAACCACAAATAGAGTTTTCAAGAAAAGCTTATGCACCAAAGAAGACATCTCATCATCAGATGAAGACGAAGTCAGTGACAGAGACAGAAAGAGTTATATTCATGGAAGTAGAAGACTCTGACAAAGAAGACACCGAAGAAGAACATGAAGAGGCATAATTTGACTACCAAGAAGAATTTTTGTGTGCCATAGAAGTTATAAGAAGAGAAAATAAGAAAAACAAGAAGCTACAAGCAGAACTAGACAAGAAAGAAGACACTCATGAACTMGAACAAATGATCACAAATTTGAAGGTTCAAATAGAAGAAGATAAAAGAGTTGAAGAAGCACTCAAAGAACAACTAGAAGAAAGAGACATGATCATTGGAAATTTGGAAGCAGAGATTGTCACATTAAGAATGGATCTTCAAAAGAAAAATATGCAGAACAACTCAAAATTTTTAGCAATCAAAAATCTCATCATGATAAGTCCAGACTTGGATACAATCAGACAGAAGAGGGATCAAGCTTCAAAACAATAGAGAAAGAAACATATCCAAAAATCTATGCAGAAACAATCAAAGGGGATAGAAATATCTACAAGGAAGATTATAGGGACACTCCTCCATCGAGAAGATTCAAATTTCAGAATCAACAACCGACAAACAGGCCTCAGAAAGAAGAAGGATTCAGAAGAGAAAATCCTTTCAGAAGATCTCCAACTCCCAAGTATCAAACTATCTTTTTTGTTTCATGTTATGCATGTAATAATTTTGGACATAAATCTATGAATTGCAGAGCTAACATCAGAAACATAAACAACTTTGAAAGTCATACACAAAAGGGTTATCCAAGAAGGCCTAGTGAAACACAAAGAAGAAGTTACAACATGTTTGAGTAATTGAGCATTGAAGTGGAATGCTACAAGTGTAACAACTTTGGACACATGGCCAAAGATTGTAGAATGACAGTTCCTCCTAGAGAACCACAATAAAACAACAACAGTCACAGACAAGAACCTCAAAAGAGAACATGGATAAGAAAGCATAATCAGTATAGAAATGAAGAATGTGCACTCGCTCTACAAGATAAGCAGAAGAAACATGGTTGGTATGTTGACAGTGGTTGTTTAGAACACATGATAGGTGATAAAGACATGTTTCTTACATTAAGAAAGGAAAGAGATGGATCAGTCTCCTTTGGAAATGATGATTTAGCTAAAATCATTGGAAAATGCACAATTAGAATTGGAAACAAGAATACCAAGGCATAAAATGTTCTACTAGTATAAGATATGAAACATATTCTTCTAAGTGTGAGTCAAATGTGTGACCAAGGTCATAAAGTTACTTTCTATTCACAAAAGTGTGAGATAAGAAAAGAAGGTTCATGGAAATTGACTGCAACAGCTGCGAGAACTTCAAGCAACATATATGTATTAGGTGAAATTGGAAAAGAAGATGAAATTTGGCTATGGCACAGAAGAATGGGTCACATACACTTTGATAACCTTGTCAAAGTCAACAAAAAGGAAACAATTAGATAAATGCTCCAAATTACGAAACCAACCAACACTTTATGCAAGCATTGTCAACAAGGAAAGCAAACAAAGACCAGGTTTAAATTAAAAGAATATTCAACGAAAAGATCACTGGAAATTGTGCATACTGATCTAGTTGGACCAACTACAACAAAGGGTTTACAAGGTGAGAAATACTTTGTGTTATTAGTTTATGATTATACAAGAATGACTGCAATTTGTTTTCCCGGGAATAAGTCAAAATCTTTTGAAAAGTTCAAGGTCTACAAGGAAATGGTTCAAAATGAAATGGATTTAAAAATCAAATGTTTGAGATCTGATAATGGAGGAGAGTTCACTTCAAAGGAATTTATGGACTATTGTAGCAGGCATGGAATAAAAAGACAATTCTCCGTTGCTAGGACACCTCAATAGATTGGAGTTGTTGAAAAAAGAACATGACAGTATAGGAAATGGCTCGAACAATGTTAAAGGATTTCAAATTGACAGATATCTTTGGGACACATGCAGTGCATACAACGGTTCACATTCAAAACAGAGTAATGCTAAGAAAAAACACTGACAAAACTCCCTACAAGCTATGGAAAAGAAGACCAACAAATGTGAACCACTTCAAAGTATTTGGAAACAAATGTTACATCAAAAGAGAAGATGGCAGAATGGGAAAAGTTGACTCTCGTGTGGACAAAGGAGTACTTTTTGGTTACTCAAGTACAAGGAAAGGATACAAGTGTCACAATTTGAGGTTGAACAAAGTTGTGGAAAGCATCAATGCAACAATTGATGAAACAGGTGGACGCGAATTAAAGGAAGAAGAAAATGAATCAATGGAACAATTTTACAAAGAAGAAGTAGAAGATGAAGAAGAAGTAGAAGGGGAAGATGAAGAGGATCATACAGAAGTAGAATATCAAGTTCAGCAAGTGCCTCCAAAGACACCTAGTAAACGAGTACAGAAGAATCATCCTTTAGATCAGATTATCGGAAATAAAGATGCATTAGTTGAGACTAGAAGAAGAATTCGTTCACCAGAAAAAATGCACCTAGCACTCTCATCTATGATTGAACCAAATAGTTTTGAAGAGGGCAACAAGGATGAATTTTGGAGTAAGGTCTTGGATGAAGAATTAGATCAAATAGAGAAGAATGACACTTGGGAATTGGTTCCAAGACCAAAGAATAAGAATGTGATTGACACAACGTGGGTATTCAAAAATAAATTGAATGAAGATGGACAGGTTATAAGGAACCCAGTTAGATTGGTATGTAAAGGATATGCACATGTCGAAGGAATCGACTTTGAAGAGACATTTGCTCCAGTTTCCAGAATGGAAGCAATCTGATTGCTCCTAGCTTATGCATGCTCCAAGAATATGATCCGGATTATTTTCGACACAAAATGAGATCGGAGATATAATAAAGAAATGCACAGAGATATCACAGATATTCAATAATATAACATAAATGTATCAGATATTCAACCATAAACACAGATATACAGTGATACACGATTTCTATTAATGAAAGAAATGTACAGAGACTGTAAAAATACATAGTGAAAGACTCGCTAGAATGGTGGCAACTTATCTTTGAGAAGAGATGCGATGGCTACTCGCATTCACAAGAAGATGATTACAATGAGGATCTGAAGGCCTTTTTACAATAAATAGGAATGCAAAAAGTCCTAGACATCCAAAAACCTAACCCTAGGAGATGAAGCGCCAAAAGTCATGTGGGCTCCGTTTGGGTAAGTGAGTACATCAACTTCCCGGGGTTGTAACTTTTGCATACGATCTTTGTTTTAGGTGTGTGATAGCTCGTTGGAAAGGTATATTCGAGGAGATTCATTTTGGGGGCTCAATCATGCATTTGGCTATCATTGAGAACCTTGATCTCGAAAAACCTTCATTTGGGCCCTCCAAATGGCCCCAGAAGTTAAAAACTGCTAAAAATAGTAAATTGCCAAAATTGTCAGAAAACTGTTTTGAGCCAGTCGAAAAAGGTGGGTGGCCACCGATATCCACCTAGATCAATCTTCCCTCGTTAGGAAGTAATGGTATCCATTGCGTTGAGTTCCCGGGGGAGAGGGAAAAGCGTTTGTTGAATCTGCATCTTGGTGAGCTGCTTGCCTTGCTAGAGACGTCGCGCTGCTTAGTTTGTGGAATTTTGTCACGAACCTGTTGAGGCTGAGGCCATTCAAAAGGTCGGGCTACATGAGAGGACGATGTGCAGAAGGAATCTTTGCGCTTTGCTGCAACCTTGTCGACTTGCTTCTGTTTGATAGAAGGTGCTTGGGGCGAGGCTGTAGTGGTTGCAGTGTCCTTCTGTTCTCCTTTTGAACAGATTGTGAAGAAGCTAAATTTTGCAGTATGAGATACTACCTTGCAGAACTTTTTAGGTGGAACAGTAGTTGGAACTACCTCTGGTATTCTATAGATATGACCCCCCAGAGAAACAATGACACTGTGGGGTCGAGACTCATAAACAACATGGCGCTTCCACATATATGGTTGGCCCAAGAGAACATCATAGACATGCAGTGGGGAAACATCACATAATACCTCATCCTTGAAGGGTTGGATGTCATATGACAATCGACATTGTTGGCTGACACGGAGATCTCATCCTTGGCGAAGCCACCAGATGTTGTATGGCTGCGGGTGTGGTGTTGTCGACAATCCCAACTGTTTGACGACCTCTGCTGAGATGAGGTTCTTCTGGCTTTCGCTATCAACAATAAAATGCAGCGGGGTCCCC
>JZKD02S1631379.1:26732-49531 GCA_000966675.3 Picea glauca | reverse complement strand
CAATATTCATGACTCTCTCTCTCTCTCACACACACACACACACACACACACACACACACACACACACACACACAAAGTTGTTCAAATTATGGCATATGTTTAGATTTATGTATGTTTGTATTTGATTTTATGTTTTAATGCAAGTTTACATATTGTATATACATTAAATCTCCTTTAGAGTTGATTTTATGTATATTATTCTTTAATGCATGCGAAACTTAGTTGATTTTATGTTTTAAAGTAGGTATATATGTATCTACTCTAAATCTTCGTCAGATTCACATGTATGTCATTATTAATTTATTGTTTAAGTATGTTTCATTAGTGGATGGACATCATACTATACAATAAAATTATGCAAATTCATGGTATTCGATAAATTATTCACATCATATAAATTTATATTGAATAATAATGAATAACAAAAATAACAAAAATATGAAACTACTTCACTAATAATAAATATAATGATTATGCAACTACTAAATTGCTAATAAAATATACAACAATAGTAATTATAGTGACTAAATATATGATAATTTGACGACAACTAATGACTCATTAATCTAGTAAATATACTACATGTTATAGCACAAGTTGTAGGTTGGGCAAAGCCCAACCCAACCACAAAGAAAGTGCTACAACTTGGGAATCCTACACCCAATGTCACTTCGATGTAGGTCTCACACTTCAAGGGTGACTAGGTCACTCTAGGGAGGCGATCTCAGTGACCCTATGGGGATTGAGATGGACATGGAGATAAAAGGAAGTGAATCCCCTATAGGTCAATCTAAATGGGATGAAAGGTGGGAAAAGATGCCTTGTAAGTCAAGTAATTTTTTCCCCACAGGTATAGTACTTCTCTGGATGATTGTACCTTCCTGAGACACAAGAAAAGACACTTTGCATTGATATATGTTAGTTGGATCAGAAATTTAAGCTTGTTTTTCGTAATTTGCATCATTATATGACAGCTTATATTAGCAAATGAAACATCTAAATCAGCATACAAAGATTTAAACTAGTTAAGTAAATCAACATTAAGCTTAGCAATGAATATAGGCTGAAAAATGGCACTTCGAAAGCAAGAGAAGATGGTTGTTGTAAACATGCATTTTCTGTAGACAAATGCAGCCTTATGGCATTATATTTCAATGGCATGCAGCAGCAAAATAAACCACACAAAAGTTCCAAGAACTAGCCCAAAGAGGCGCCCTAGTTAGTAGAGTAAGTGAGCAAAATTAGAGAGCTAGTCTAGGGTTAGTTTAAGAGTTATGAGAGTGTTAGTAGCTAAGGTTATGCAGCCCTAATGGTTGTAGGTTAAATTTATAACAACAAATAGAGTATTGGGAGAGAGGGGACACCCTAGTTGGGGAAGACTCCTCTCAATGAGGCAAATCAACTTCAAGCAATAAAACTTTCAAAAGATAAAAAATTATGTTTCCCCAAGGCAATGATTTTATATCTCCAATGAAAAAAAGTATGACTAGTGCCTTTACTATTGGGTTAATGGATTCAAATAAACAAGAGCTAGAGAAGCTACCTCCTTGGGGGTCTAAGCCCTTTTATTTCCCAAGGAAAGTTTCTCTAGCTAGTGTTTAATCTAAGAGGGTGTATGCCCTTATACTTCTCTTAGAAAACCCTAGTGAAATCAATGAGATGATGCATAAAATTATGAAGGATATGGTGGGGGTCTATGCCCTTATAATTACCACCTATATCCTAGCATAACAATACTTGACTTGAAAAAATGATAGCATAATAGTAAAATACCATACCAAGATCAAGAGAAATGCCAAGATAATCCACCATAAGAGCTAGAAAGCATCATCCAAAGCTAGTGCTATTCCTCCTCCATCAACCATTCATAAACATATCCATAAACAAGTGCACAAGAGATAAAATATCCAAGTATAGCGAAAAGTTCAGGCCAAGTCCTCTCACAATGAGGGAGAGTTATGCCAAAATGAGATCTTATGATCTATTATTTATACAAATGTCACCAAGGTGGCTTGTCCACAAATTAAGGGGAAAAACACAAGATTATCTGTCAACAACCCTAATCTTTCCCCCTTTACAAAGTAATTCATTTAAAATTCACTTTTTCACATAAGAAAACCCTAATTTTAGAAGGATGTCACCACTTTAGGGGACGTTTTGGCATTATGAGCAATTTGTTGGTGTAGGAGGAGGGTGTCTAGGATTTCCAAAGCCACATGTCAAGTATCCAAGTTACTTTCTTCATGGTCAAAGCCCAATTATCCTCAAAACATCCAAGTTCCAATGCATCAACCACACCACCAAACCTTAAATCCCTTAGGTGACATCATGCCTCTAGAAGAGATGTTTTGCCTCTCCTAGGAAAAACATTTGGCATGTGGGGTCTAGGTTATGTTGTCCAAGTCATATTTAAGTCCTTCCAAGTTTGATCTCTCTCATCCAGCATGTGGGCCCTTATCATCCACCTGTGGGCTTCAAGCCCCAAGGAAGCCCAAGCTAGGCTTGTTCTCCCAAAAATTTCCACCAACTAGGTCCTGCAAAGAAAAATGAGCATGCCCTCCAAGGATCTCAAGTCATAACACCATGATAAGTGAATCCAATCAATACATAATCCATCTAATCATGTGCATCAAAGATCACTATATAAAACAATTAATTGCTCAAAGACATTATGCGACTTGTCAATCTTGAATATGGGAGGGTTGATGAGGTGTCCTATTGGGTAGATCTTGCCCTAGGTCAAGGAGAGTTTCCAAGAGATCCCTCTCTAAGCCATGTAAAGTGGATGAAGTGGTTGGGGTCAAAAATCAATGGGCATAGGTCTCATGACATACAAGGGGTCGTAGTGTCTCATTCATGGGTGTCGTTGTAGAGGGTGTGTGGTACCTTCGTCCGCAATGCACTTTTTCCAATCCCTTCAATTGCCTTTTATCTTTATTTCTTTGTATTTTATTTCAATATAGAATAAGGAGAGGTTGAAGGTCACTGCCCTGGCGTGGTGACCAGATGATGGCAATGTCACCCACAAACACCTAGTGGAAATGAGAAGGTTGTCTCGTGATGAGACCCCCTTTCTCCTAGCCATGCAACTGAGCGCCATTTCCCTGGTTTGGTGACCAGATGATGACAATGTTAGACCACTAGATATTCATGGACGTGATAGGTCGACTCGTGATGTGACCTCATGTCCTTCAACTAAAATTTTAAAGCATTATTTATTATATTGTGGGCCCCCTTTATTCAAAGATAAGTGTTTCATTTCTTTCTTGGGTGATCCATGGATGAAGCATATGGAAGGTTTATAGAAGGATTTTATCTTTTACCCAACATCAACCCCTCTAGGCCTTCAAGCCTTCTTCCCATAAAATGAGGGACAACCCCCTATTGGTTCAATACACCCTAAAATCCCAAGAGATAAAGAAATGGAGGGGAATACTGATGGAAAGTGGTAAGTACGATCGAGAATGGTACGATGGCTCATTAAGGTAGTTCCTAGTAGCAAACCCATCCCCAAGGAAAACCACTTACTAGGGCACAATGTCAACCACCAAGGTGAAGCAGGGAAAAATACATAATGTCTAAGCATATATCATGAAATATAGAGCAATCCAAGATACAAAATAATCAAATGGCTTAAATATTGAAATGATGCTAACCATAATATTGACTTGTACCTCATGGAGCAAGGCCCACTGCCTTCTGGAAGCCAACTGGTTTGGTGGATTCCATTTGCAAAACTATGACCATCTATGGGGGTGAGTGGGTTTTCCATCTCTGCAAAACGGTATTTTTGGTTATGTAGTCTCTCGACACTCCATATCTTCAACTTGAGGGCCTTGATACATGATCTCTTTAGTTATCCACAAAATAGGGATAACATCAGTCTCCTACTTGGGGACATGTGCTCATTGTAGAGTGCATGAGAACCGTAACATCTCCTGGTAGACCTATGCCTGCAAGGAAACATCAAACTGTCAAGTGTATGATGGCCTAGTAATCCTTGTTCTTATATGATGATAATCAAAACCAACTAAGCTAGAAAAATTAAATTTTGATATTTTTTCGAAAATTTACAAGCTAAGCATGAAATCAATATGAAAGTAGAGAAAAATGAAAATGAAATGCATCTAAACTAATATGAGCAATCAAGATGCAAATGCAGGGAAAAAAATGACTTACCTACTTACCTGGGGCCTTGGGGCCCTGAAGATCATGTGTTGGATGATGTCAGGTGAAGTCATACAACCAATGCAACCATTTGATCATCTCATCAAAGTACCTCCCATGTGCTTAATCATATAATACAACAAAGATAAGTCAATCTCATAATAATCATGAGTATAAACACACATATAATCGATCATGAAATAAAACTCATGAAAATGGGTGGGAGAGAGGAAATCATGTTGGAAAGAGAAACCATCATCCCGATCATCCCGCCTAAAGTATAGATGCAAAACTGATAAATCCATCTCTCAAAGGAGCTACTATATGTAGAAGAAGGCTCATCTTCATCGACACATAATGACTCACTACTTATCGAGGGCTGAGAGGAGATGAGAGATCAAAATAATACTACATGGTCTCTTGGAGAAGAGGGTAAAAGGTAAGGAACAGTCTCAAGTGTAGAAAAACATCGTCTTTTCCCCTGTTAATCTCCATGGAAATATCCAAGATGAAAATAATTCTACTTTGAAGAATGAATCTCTTACTGCTCTGAGGTGGCCATGTCCTAGTATTCCTCAAAATATGAGCACAATGGTTGGAGTCCTCATAAAACAAATCTGCATCCTCAAAAGAGTATGTACCAAAGGAAGATTGAGGATCACTCTGAGTATGTTGTGACAAGTCATCCTCAAAGGGGTAGAACAAATTTGTAACCATATCATCACCAGGATTCCAAGCATTTGAATCATATATGTATGAGGACCACTCCTCTGATGATGAAAACTCAACCCCCTCTCCCTGAGACCCACCCTCAATGTCATAAATGATATCTCTATCAATACTGAAACAACTCACACTCCATTTACGTCTCCCAAMCTATATGAAATCATCAATGTGTTTGTCAACTATATCTGAGGTTTGTTCCATGAATTCATATGCACCATARGAGCTGATCACTTCCTCACAARACTGGCTAACTTCATTTTCTTCAAAAGGGAAAGCAGATAAAAAAGTCTTGTTCAAGCCTTCTACAAGAGAAACTTCATCGAGATCCTTTTGGTTGTTTTCTTCATTTCCATAGTCATGGAACAAAGCATCATAAAAGTTATCAAAAGGATTCTAACTCATCATGTTCTCTTCTTGATGTGTAGGAGGAGCAGAGGTCTATATGTCCTCATCAAGTGGAAGAGAAGATACTTCATCTTCATCATATGTCTCACCCGGATCTTCTTCAATATTTTCTTCATCTATTGTCTCATCATTGATCGGAAAACATTCTCGACAAAGAGTGTGTCTGATCTCTTGGAAATCATATTGCAAACTTTGAGTGGTTGGCCGATATTTCCTAAGAAATTCTTCAATGAGTTTTGTAGAAGAAGGGATACTTTTTGGATCACATGAGTGTGCAAGCCAATCCCTTTGACTTGATTCCAGTGAAGACACATAAATTTTCATCAATGCATCTTCATGCAACACATTTAAGCTCAAAGAATACTTCATACAATTCATGACATGGGTGACTGCTAGAGCTGGATCACCATCAAACTTGGGGCAATTTTCCCTCCATTTCATCGGGCAATGGTTTGGATATCCCAAAATATCTTGAACATCAAAGGAGGGATAAACCTTATGGAATTCCCATGGTAAGTCCCGTGAGGCCATGGTTCCATTACTTAGGGTAATACCTCAATGGAGTCGCCATATGAGCTCAAGGCTCACCAAAGGATGGAAAAAGATAAGGGAAAAGTGGGTTCTAGGAAGGTGGAGTTGCCATATGAGTTTCAAAATGAACTCATCAAGAAAGGTGGAAAGGGAACGTCCCTCGGGTGGAGTCATCAGGTAATATAAGGGAAAGAATTTGGGATAGCTTACCAAAGTGTCATTAGGGTACAAAGAAGATTCAAAATCTTCCTCGACAATGGTGCCAAAATGTTATAGTGCAAGTTGTAGGTTGGGAAAATCCAGACCCAACCAAAATTCAAGTGCTATGACTTGGGAATCCTACAACCAATGTCACCTCGATGTAGGTCCCAAACTTCAAGGGTGACTAGGTCACTCTAGAGAGTCGATCCCGGTGACCCTAGGGGGATTGAGATGGAGATGGAGATAAGAAGAAGTGAAGCCCCTAGAATTCAAGTCTAAATGGGATGAAAGGTGGGAAGAGATGTCTTGTAAGTCAAGTAATTGTTTCCCTAAAGGTATAGTACTTCTCTGGATGATTGTACCTTCCCAAGACACAAGAAAAGACACTTTTCAATGATATATGTTACTTGGATCAGAAAGTTAAGATTTTTGTTCCTGATTTGAATCAGTATATGACAATTTTTATCAGCAAATGAAACATATAAAACAACATACAAAGATCTAAACTAGTTAATTAAATCAACATTAAGCTTAGCAATGAATATAGGCTGAAAAATGGCACTTAAGAAGCAAGAGAAGATGGATGTTGTAAACATGTATTTTCTGCAGAAAATTGCAGCCTTATGGCTGTAGCTTTCAATGTCATGCAGCAGAAAAATCAACCACACAAAATTTCCAAGAACTAGCCCAAAATATGTGCCCTAGTTAGTAGAGTAAATGAGCAAAATTAGAGAGCTAGTCTAGGGTTAGTTTAGGAGTTATGAGAGTGTTAGTAGCTAAGGTTATGCAGCCCTAATGGTTGTAGGTTAAAGTTTGTAACAGAAATAAGAGTATTGGGAGACAGGGGATGCCCTAGTGGAGGAAGATTCCTCTCAATGAGGCAAATCAACTTCAAGCAAGAAAACTTTCAAAAGATAAAAAATTATGTTTCCCCAAGGCAATGATTTTATATCTCCAATGCAAAAAAGTATGACTAATGCCTTTACTATTGGGTTAATGGAGAAAAATAAAAAAGAGCTAGAGAAGCTACCTCCTTGGGGGTGTAATCCCTTTAACTTCCCAAGGCAAGTTTCTCTAGCTAAGGTTTAAGCTAAGAGGGTGTATGCCCTTATACTTCTCTTAGCAAAACCTAGTGAAATCAATGAGATGAAGCATAAAATGATGAAGTCTATGGTGGGGGTGTATGACCTTATAATTCCCACCTATCTCCTAGCATAACAATACTTGACTTGAAAAAATGATAGCATAATAGTAAAAGACCATACCAAGATCAAGAAAAATGCCAAGATAATCCACCATAAGAGCTAGAAAGCATCATCCAAAGCTAGTGCTAGACATCCTCCATCAACCATTCATAAAAATAGCCATAAACAAGGGCACAAGAGATAAAATATCCAAGTATAGTGAAAATTTTAGACCAAGTCCTCTCACAATGAGGGAGATTTATGGCAAAATGAGATCTTATGATCTCTTATTTATACAAATGTCACCAAGTTGACTTGTCCACAAATTAAGGGGAAAAACAAAAGATTATGGATCAACAACCCTAATATTTCCCCCTTTACAAAGTAATTCATTTAAAATTCTCTTTTGCACATAAGAAAAACTTAATTTTAGAGGGACGTCAATCCTTTATGGGACGTTTTGGCATTATGAGCAAGTCGTTGGTGTAGGAGGAGGGTGTCTAGGCTTGCCAAACCCACAAGTCAAGTATCCAAGTTACTTACTTCATGGTCAAATCCAAATTCTCCTCAAAATGTCCAAGTGCCAATGCGTCAACCACGCCACCAAAGGTTAAACCCCCTAGGTGACATCATGCCTCTAGAAGGGACGTTTTGCCTCTCCTAGGAAAAACATCTAGCATGTGGGGACTAGGTTATGTTGTCCAAGTCATCTTTAAGGCCTTCCAAGTTTGATCTCTCTCATCTGGCATGCGGGCCCTTATCATCCACCTGTGGGCTTCAAGCCCCATGGAAGCCCAAGATAGGCTTGTTCTCCCAAAACTTTCCACCAACTAGGTCCTGCAAAGAAAAATGAGCACACCCTCCAAGGATCTCAAGTCATAACACCATGATAAGTGAATCCAATCAATAAATAATCCATCTAAGCATCTCTTCATATGATCGATGAAAGGTGTCGGGAAGTTGTCTTTAGGACAATATTTGTTCAAGTCACTAAATTCCATGCATACACATATGGTTCCTTGATTCTTATTCACAAGAACGGGATTGGATACCCATTCAATTAAGGAACCGGGTAGATAAATCCAGAATTAAGTAGTTTCTCTACCTCTACCTTAATAGCAGGGGCCTTCCGGAGATTGACAGCTCTAAGACGTTGTCGAACATGCTTAACATCCAGATAAGTTTTAATATCATGCTTGACAATTCGAGGGTTGTTTCCTGGAATCTCTTCATATGACCAAGCAAATACATCTCGAAATTCCTTAAAGAGCTCCATGTAGATCAGGATTTCTTATGGAGATCAATCAACATCGATGTGTAAACTTTCAATCTTGCCAGGGGTACGAGAGACATCGATCGTGACGGTCGAAGAGATACTCTTCATATTTCCTTCGGCATAAATTATGTGTGTATCAAGTGGAACTACGGTGTGACCGACTATCTCGCTCAAAGTAGATCGAAAGTCATCTTGTTCGATTCTAGCAAGATCTGGGAGAAAATAAGATCGATGATGCATATCATCCCAAGGTTTGTCAAAACCATTCATGGCTTCGATGGTAGCTTCGTCCAAGGGAAAAATCTTATCGAGGTAGTCATGTGAACAAGACGACAAAGTGGCCTACACGGGCTTAAGAACAGAATCCTCCTCATTCTTCGGCGAGGTAATATGATCGGGATCGGTGGAAGAGTCAAGAACAACTTGATACGCTATCTCCGCTGCCGATAGTGTCATGGACATTCCAACATGCGACTGACCTTCACAAGACGCAATCGAGGAAGGTAGGGTCCAAGGATTGTTAAAATAGGAAGTGCGGAAAGGAATGAACCTCTCTGTCGAAAAAGGCCTACTAGACATGCCTTAAACATGGTGAATCGGTGCCATGAAGTCGAAGGTACCCATAAGGGATGAATACATTTCGACATCGATATTATCAATTGTTGGATGAGAATTGTCGACCATGGGGATCGATGGTCCAACTGATGCACTGGGGATAGCATACGCAAAGGATAACTAGTCAACCGCCATGATCTTCCCTTCATGAGGAAAACAAATAGTGTGGAAGACGAACGATACGACAACAACCATAACATAAGTCCAATTGCGTCCTAGTAGCAAGTTATAATCGAGGTGTGCATCAACCACCTCCACATCTACCTCTATCGTCTTCCCACCTAACTGGACCAGAAAGGCATGAAGAATACCATGAGGGTAGAAGGAATGACCGTCAAAAGCAGTCAACATGGTTGGAGACTGAGAGAGAGTCAGAGAGCTAAGAGATTTCCAACAGATCAGGGACATAACACACATTGCAGCGCCTTCATTAACAATCGCATGCTTGATGGTATACTTCAAGTAACCCATGTGGATTTGGAATGCCACATGGTAAGGCAAGTGAGGCTTCACATTTGTGATGTCAAACTTGATAAATTCCAAACCACTAGGTTCTAGAGATCCTAACGCAGATAGAAAGGCATTCCTTTGTGAAGGACACGTCTGGAGTACCTCTAGGGATGACATCACACAAGGGGTTTGAGTTAGGTCCTCAACAATAGAGTAATTATGGGTGGCTCTAGCATTTGTATTGTGGGTAGAGTGCTTGAGTACTCCTTTTGGAATACGAGGCAGTGGCTCTAGTTTTTCGATCTGCAAAGGCGTCTCCGGAGGAGGAGGAGATTCTATACTAGGTAGAGTTTGTGAAGAACTGTAATTGCGAGACTAGGTGGCTACATTAACTTGAGAATTGACCATATTGATACACAAACGGTCATTGTCTTGTGTCGATGGATTTTGACTCGCATCGGCCACATTTTCGACATTTGAGGAGCTCAAGTCCATGTGTTGGTTATGTGGAAAAGGATTCATCAGCACGACGGGCGGTAGAGATAAGAGCCTCACAAATTCCACAATTTTGGGGCATAAATGAGTAAGATGATCGCCTGTACGAAGCTTACAGGGAAATTTCACCTTATGCCTTTCTTTCTTTCCCTCACTAGAATTATTATTCATCCTCTCATCATTACCATTGTCCTTAGGTTTATTATTATTCTTCCCACCCTTACAATTATTATTACGTCTTTTCTTCTTATTCTCACCTGGTTGTTGGTTACCATTTAATCCGGTCGACGATTGCACCGAATTTACATACGTTGACTGAGTGGAATTGGAAGACACAGACGAATCTGGCCCTCTTGTAGACTGGTTTGGAGACAACTCTTTCAAATGGCTTGTCATCGAGTCTGCGGATTTCACATTGGCAGAGCCTACAATGCCATCGGCATGAGGTCCAGGATTTTGTCTAGGGTCATAGTTTGACCTTGGTGTGTTAGGAAGAATCTTGTATAACATCCCAAACTGAGCATATATAAGATCTAACTGTTGGGATTTCAAGATTGCTTCTTCTTCAGATGTAACCTCGGATGTAGTAACATCCTTCGAAATAGGAGGTTGTAAGGAATTAAGGAATGATTCTAACAAGAAATATAGGGGTATTTAGGTCTTGATCAACCTCTTCCATCTATGCCACTCGTGTATGTGATACGAGATATGATTGGCTTTGTCCTGGCATAAGGTTGACAAAAGTTCTAATCCAACATCGTAACAAATCGACAATTGGAAGTGGTTAAGGAAGACTAGCACCATGTGACTAAAGGTCCTGTAAGCCCCCCCAGGTAACTCGATATACCATTTCATGGAAACCCATATGAGGGTGCGTTGAAATAATCTTAACCGAATGGAATCAACGTTAAGGGAATTCGAAGAGCACCATAGGTGAAAGGTGGTGACATGATCACCAGGGTCCTCGCCATTCTTGCCTTCGAATTTTGGAATGTCCGAAGGAAGCTTGGTGGGAACGGGGGGGCATGTAGGATAATGACACATAGGGTCTTTCATCAACTTAGACAAGTCTGGTAGGTTGAGCATGGCCAGAAAAGGGAGACGAGGTTGCGTAACCTGGCCCTAAGCTCCCTGGAAAGATTGTGTTTGGGGAATCGCAACCCATCCAGGGTTTTGGTAAGAACCATGGCCTTGTCTAGGA
Source organism: Picea glauca (assembly GCA_000966675.3). Lineage (NCBI taxonomy): Eukaryota > Viridiplantae > Streptophyta > Pinopsida > Pinales > Pinaceae > Picea > Picea glauca. The sequence goes on along the minus strand of JZKD02S1631379.1, from coordinate 38,280 downwards.
TTGTAAGACCCTCCTCCAGGATGATTCATAAGAGGTTTTTTGGGAACCATTCCAGTAGGAATGTTTTGATGGGGTTTATAAAAAATGCCCCTAGCTGGAGTGGCTCCAGGTTGGAGGTTTCCCAAGGTGTGAAACTGACCTCCTCTGGGTGTGAATCCAGAGGATAAAGGTGGATTCGTCATGCCAAATGTGTTGATTGGAATTGACACTGAGGAGGTGAGGGTAAAGGATGAAACTTGAGCAGAAGCTTGTCCGCCAAGTTGGTTACTCCACCCAGAAGTAACAGGGTTAGACCCGAGGTTAAAATAAGGAATGCCTCCCATTGTAGGAGTTGTTTGAGGGATCTAAGAGCCACCAAATGAGAATGGAGTATGAGGAGGAGTTGTGCCCCCAAGTCCAATGCTAGCATTAGGGCAAGAAGTTGGGATGGAGTTTGAAAACTGTGAGGTAAAATTTGACATACCATAGGGAAAAGGACTAGAGGCCATCGGGATGGACTGAACATTATATATTGGTGAGTGACCAAGAGACCCAAATGGATTCGTGGAAATAGGTTGAGTATTCACTATAGGACGGGCAACATTGATTATAGGTGCCTCCTGCACTACAACCATTGTGGTTGCAAGAGTTGAAGGGTTGTCATTAACTATATTTGGTGTGGGAGTCGAGGGGCTCCCAGTATTTTGATGACTCGGTTCAATACTCATCCTTGTAGAATCACAAGTCTGATAAGTGGAGGTGTGTGTACCATGTTTAATAACTCTACACCTTTTAGAATGCAAATACTCAAAATCCGGTGGTAACTGTAACAAGCAGTGAGACTGGTGGGGAAGTTGGTCCGACTCCACGATGATTTAAGACTCAAGATATAAAAACAAATCCTAAGGCCAACCAATAATCAAATAGCACACCAAAAATAATCAAACAACCAATATGCACACAAACATGATAAAGTGATTGAAAGGGTCCTCCCTCCCTAAAGTAGGTATGCCTCGCCCAAGAGGGGCATGCGACTCCCTGCTAAAGATCAGAGGTATCATAATCAGTTATAAGGGCCCTCGTGGGCTTAACAACCAGTCAGTCAGAGCCCCCCGGAGAGGTAATCCTACATAAAGGCTATGTGTTTTCCAACCCTTATTTGACCCAGGGTACTTGCAGAATAACCCCTGCAAGTAACCTATGTGGCACCTAATTCAAGCAACTAAGAAACCATGGTATAACTGATGCACATGTGAACAATCGTAAGTCCAATCCACCTATAGGCGGGGTAGAAAATCTTGAAACCTTGAAAGCACCGCCTTTCATAGAGGTAAGGGCACTAGCAAGATCTCCATATATGAATAGATCCCCGTAAATATATCTGATGCTAAGAAGGTATCAGGGGGATATCTCTTCAACTGACCTCACGCAACCTCGTGCTTAACTCCGGTGTAAGTGGAGCCTCCTGATATTACCGATTATACAATGGATTTCTCCACTCCCTTAGTCAGACACATATGTTGATTTAATAGCCTTCGAGAAGTTTACTCACAAAATCTTATTCCAAGGCACTAAACCTAAGCTAGTTTGTGCACCCTAGAAAATAAAATCGTCACTAATCAATTTGAAATTATAGCGCTAATTTTAATGGCCTTGCTTACTCAAAAGGTGCGGTCGTGAAACTAGTGATGTTATGACTCAACAAGTAAAGTAAATGAAAATGAAAACAATGCAAAGTCCTAACTTCAATTTTCAATAAATTATATGCTTCTTAAAAAATGCAAATTTCAATTCAATTATGCAATTCTAAATAAAAATGCAATATTTATTTACATGCACTAAGATAAATGATAAAGACTCAAGAGATCAAAATGCCAATCAATGTAAAATGCCTAATATTTTTGTATTTTCAATATAAGAAAAAATGAAAATGCAAGGACTGAATAACAACTTTATATATGAATACTCTACTATGTATAGACAGAGACAACTCAAGTAGGATATCAAGAAGCCAAAACACCCATCCCAAGGTGCAAGGACAATCAAAATGAAAAGATGATGAGAAAGCCACCACCCAAAAATTCAACCAAAGACAGGTTTCTTGTCATTTCACAAACACTTAACAGTCACTACAGAGACCCAAGAAGACTCAGCAATCATCAAAACCTACCCAACAACCACCAAACCCAGCAAACAAGAAACAAAGGTTGATGTACGTGACTGTTCAAGGGGAAAGCGTGTATGTACACAACTTGTAGAAGGAGAACACACATATATGTATGCGACTTTCAAGCAAAAACCTAAGTATATGTGTCAAAAACACAACTAGGTTAAGGAGAAGGCTGAAAGACTCAGACCCAAAGTGAACAAAGTTTGTCAAGCAATCATACGACGAGAAACTCAATATGAACGAGAGAAATCTAAGGAGAAAAACACTCCAAACCTAAAAATAAGATTCAATCCCTAGTATGGTCGCCAATTTTGTTATGAGGAAAATCTCTCTATGGCTAGGGTAAACCACAACAGATGGAAATGACTGCAGAAATAAACTCTATTCTCAAGTATTCTATATAAACAAATATTCTAGCAAGACAATATAAAAGGCCTACCTCGTCTAGATGTTCGATGAAGTCCACTGTTGAGCACTTGACCCAAAGAAATATATCTGCAACTAGTCCTCAACAACCAAGCAACGCAAGCATATGGTGATAATATATGATGTTAGCACATTCAATATCATAATCCATCAACATTCATAACAAATACGCCCATGGAATAATAATTCAAATATTTGCAAGATATTAATTGGACGAGAAAAAAGTATTTCTATTAACATATAATCAAAAGAAGTGAATAAGTTACAGACTTATGTGTCGGCACAGTTCAAAACCGAGAAACTAAGTTCCTTCTAGCTGGGCCTCCACCAAAGGCAAGCTCATATAAGAGAGACAATGAAGTTCTCAATCAGTAAGGGAAGAGCTTGGGGGTTGAACACTGTGTTCAGACTTAAAGGATAAAGGGATGCAGACTTAATGTGAAGTGAATAATTCCTCCAGAGTAACTTTGCTCTGAAAGTTGAATTATTTCTCGTCTTTTCCATAGCTCGAAATTGGCCCATTTATAGCCTTCAAGTGGAACTGAAGGGCCGAGTCGAAATGTTTCCAGTATATGGAAGGCCAAGGATCATTGATCTCATGATGTGACATGGAAACCTGACACCATTTTTCATTTTTGGGCACATTTCCCGATGTACGCGGGCTGGAGTGGTGCAACCTGTGAATATGCATGATGTATAGTAGGCAAGGTGCATATATGTGGAAAAATTGTATTTTAGCTCTTGGATTTGCAAAAAGGGATTACAAATCTGCATATGGAAATGGAAAAAGGCCTTATGTGCAAGATTGCATGGGGTGAGGAAAATCTTGCTATAACACTTGGTCATCGAGCATTCAGACATCCGGGTCACTGTGTGGCACAAATTCTGGGTAATCTTCCTGGTTGATTATGTTAAACAAGTCTCCCCACTGAGGGAGCACCACTTTCGATCCAGTATTCGCCTCTGTGTCGCCGAATGCAGGAGGCTGGGAAAATGCCTTTTTAGTGGACGTTCGGACGACTGGATCCACTTTAGTGGTAAAATAGATTTGTCTAGCAGTGTCAGGCAATGATCCTTCACTGATCTCCGCTTCTTTCAGTTTTGGTGCCCTCAGCGAGCGCCTGGTCGTTGGCTTCCTTGGAGACATTTTCCTACACAAAGAACACAATGAGATATTGACTTGCATAAATGATAATAAAAAATAAACACTTGTGACTGTTGAAATGATACATATGGTTCGTACCTCTCCTTTGCACAAGATTAACCTGGTTTAGAATTTTGAAAATCGGCAGTGAGCTCATGAATGCTTTCTCACTCCTTTGACTGATACGACAATGAAAGACTTGGGTGTTGAATGTTGTGTTTAGAATTTGTCTTTATAATTTAAACATGCAACATACTTACCTTGTCGCATCAGTTATTGAATTCAAGGTGTAAATGTGGTCTGCACAATCCATCACCCAGATCTGAATCATGCTCGGGATTAAATGCGATCGCAGGCTAGAGATGCAAGAGCGGGGTGATATGTAGTTCATCGACGGTTTCAAACTCCCACTATTTGGTTGGCGCATGGGTTAGTAGCGTGTGTTAATAAACGCATTGATTGGCCTATTAAATAACAAAATCTGATCTTATTTTTCATTGTATATGTCCCATCCTGTCGTCGATGTCCTATCAGTCCGACGGTTTAAACAAGTGGATCGGCGTCAACGATTTTGTTAAACAATGTTCGTTGATACCTCTTTTAGCAAAATCTTTGATACCGACCCTGACTATCGTACACTGTTGACGTGGAAAAGATGACCTGGAAGGGTGATCATGACACATGACGCTTGATTTTGATTCCTTCGTTAAAAGTTTCTTTGGAATTGGGGATTTCCTTTAGACATGGCTCTAGGAACCTCGACCTATCTTGCCAATGCCGACGACATGTCGAGGATAGACGATTGACGAGTTTCTATGTTTATTTCTTCGTGATTTCATCCCTCCGAGTTCGTCGATCCTAATAATATATTACCGATCGACAATCGGAACTCAACGTTGTGTCGATGTAAATATTTTCTGCAGTTTAAGGTTTCCTTTGGATATCACTGACCCCGAATGTATCGGCGATCGGAGATCAGAGGTTCGTTAAGTGTGTCGATTGTTAGCATTTTCCTTTTTCATTATCCCGATGTTGATGATACATCGGCAACCGACGATCGATGTGTTTCGTTGTAGTATGGTCGATTTTACTGCACATATCATGTCGATGTCGATAATGGGTGCATGGCTTAAAATTCTAGTTGTGTATACTTAGATAAAATGCCAAGTTTTCTTTAGAAAGAAGTTAATATATTCAACAAGTCCAAACCAATCCGAATGTGATCAATGATAAAACATAAAAACAATAATCTTAATGATCCCTACATAATAGACTCAATTCAGAAAGAAGGAAAAAAAAATAAAGTGGTACCCAAAAGAAAAAAATTTCACAATGCTTTTCGGGTGTGTTGAGTGCTCAACAAGGTGTCCTATTGGGCTAATCCTCCTCAAGTTTTGGGTGTTTCCTAGGTGAATAACAATCTAGGTCATGTAAGTGTATGGAATGGTGCAAGGGGAATGTTTGGGTAAAGGGTGCAGTGATAACATGGAAATGTAGCTCTTTCCCGTGGGTGCCTTTGTAGAGGGCTAGCTGCAACTTGTCATGGATGCCATTGTTTCCTTGCCCATTCAATGCCTTTTATTCTTTGTCTTATTGTTTTTTATTTTCAAGATAATAGTTGGGGGACATTGTCCTAGCGTGGTGACCAGTGGTGACAACGTTACCCACAAGCACTTCACATAAATGAGAAGGTTGGCTCGTGATGAGACCCCCTTTCTCTTGGTTATGCCACCAAGAGCCACTACCCTATTTTGGTGACCAGATAGATGGTAGTGTCATACAACTACATGCCCATGGACCTAATAGGCCAAATCATGATGAGACCTCCCATCCACCAACTAGAATTTGAGTTTTATTTTATCTTACAGGTCCCCTTTTCTTACTAAGAATCATTTTATTTCTTTCTCAAGAATCCCTGGGCAAAGCATCTGAAATGTTTTATTTTGGATTTTAACTTTTTCCAACTAATTTTACCCTCTATGCCTTTATCCCCTTCTTCCCACAAGGCAAGGTACAACCCTTACTAGTGTGGCAAACCCAAAGCTCGAACAAAGGTAGGGGAAGATGAGAGGGACAATGATGAAAAATGGTAAGTATGGAAGGAATGGACGATGACCTTTCATAGACCCACCCAGTGGAAAATCATCCTAAAGGGAACCATATTACTAGGTAATTCTATCACCCCCCAAGTATGAACAAGTTAAAGAGAATAATTTCCAAGCAAACGTTATGAAATAAAGGGAAGTTTAGTGAAACACGTTCAAATGATTCGAAAATCAGAGTGACACATACCATGATACCTGGACTCATTACCTCATGTAGCAAGACACACTTCTACTTCAGGACCAGGCAGGTGGGATGGGTGTTGTGAATGTTGATAGATGGGATTCACTGAAGAAAATATGGGCCCTCCGGGGCCAAGCTCAAGTCTTCTGGTTCTCGGTACTCCATGTCTAGGACTTGTGGGCCTCGAAACATAATCTCCTTAATAATCCCTAGGATAGGGGATAACATCTAGCTCCAACTCAGGGACATGTGCTCACCGTAGAGCACATGAGAACCTCAACATCTCTGGCATGACCTGTATCTGTGAAGTGAAGTCTTTGACCCATGATGGGGTTTGAGGAGGTGTCCACTAACTAGTAATGGACGTCTTCTTCCTTCCAACGTGGATAGATAGTAGGCATCATTGACTGAATTCATTCCGACTCTAAAAGGTCCAAGCCAAAATTGTGGATTCCCCTTAACATTAGTAGGCTCTCCCTTTTTTGTATCCCACATATAGACGGTATCTCCCTCTTGATAATCCTTTGCTTTGAACTTGGATGTTTCTTGTACAACTCTAGTATATTGTTTTGAGGAAGGAGGGTGAGATTCAGCCGTGAATACTTCCTTTTGAGTTGGTCTGATCAACATATAATCATCCCCTTTATTTAATAGCTTGATAGTCACAACTTCTTTGTCCTTGTATTTGTCTAGGAGTTGTTTATATTCTTCCTTCTTTTGCCATTGTATTTTATCAAAATCTTCCTCTGAAGTGAAAGGAAAATCATCTGGAGAAAACAGAGGAAGTTTTTCCTTGACTGGCTCATGTGTTTCGCTAGTTTCAACATCATTGTCAATTTATTACACATGGACCTTGGCCATTGGCACATTTGAGAGGCTACTTATTGTCCCATCATTCATAGGCACATTGATGTAAGTTAGATCCATTTATAAAGTACCTCCCAACATTGCAACAAACTTCATGGACAAAATAATTCCCCATACATCTGGGACATCCACGACCACAATATCCATGTGGATCACTCTCTTAGGATATTTACCAAGGCATACTTCAACATTTTCAACTACCCCGTGAGTGGGTATGGCCCTGAATTCAAAACCACACACATTCCTATAAGGTTGTGTGGCCTTTAGGCCTAGTTTCTCCATGACCTTCAAAGACATCATGTTAGCACCTGCTCCTGAATCAAGCATACAATTCTTAAGAAATTTTTTATTAACCAATAATGTCATGAAGAAAGGTGGGTGTCCATCATACTGAACCCTAAAATGGTCTGCTTGTAACATGATAGGAGGGTCCATTGGCTCATCTGACACTTTGAAAAAATAATTGAACCTTTCTTTTACATATGGGACCTTGATGACTTCCCTTAGTGGAATGGTTACGTGCATTTTTTCCAATGCACCTTCAAAGTCAAAATTCAAATTCACCTTGTCGATTTTGGGAGGATTTTTAGGAAGAAGTATGTTCATAGGTGGAGGTCTTGGTTGTGAAGTTATAGGTCCAGTAGAGAGAGGTTGGTTCATTCGTTTTTGTCTAGTATACACTTGGAATTCTTGTTTCTTTAAATTTTATCTTGACTCTTGATCAAGATTATTTATCACCTCCATCCTAGCCTTCTTGGTTACTTCCTTTATGCCTTCTTGATGTTCTTCAAGTGTGACATTAAGGAAATATTGAGGACTCTCAATGGTATGATTGATAATATTCACTTGGTTGTGTTCACCATTGTTCAAGGCACATTGATTCTCCCAATGTGAGTCTCTACACTGTAAGCACCAAGGGTTTTCATCTATCTTGTTTGCAAGGGATAAAGTATTAGGAACTTCTTGATCATTTTTTGGTCTGAAAACTTGGGATCCTTTCTAGAATTTCCCTCTGTAAGGAGCCCTAGGAGCTTGATTTTGAGCTCTTTCCAAGTTGACAACCCTATTCATCATTAATTCTTGGGTTTTTACCATGCCATCTACAATCAATTGTATATTTTCTAAGCTAGCACTAATATCTAAGGTAGGTTCAACATTATAGACTATCTTAGGTTTAACATCTATTTTGACTCTTGGGGCAGAGAAAGGTTCAACTTTGGATGATGACAGATTGTCCTTGATTCTTGTAGCCACCTCTTAGGCCTCATAGATTGTTTTAGGGGATTTATATCTGAGGATAAATCTCATATGTCCTGTAAAGGATTTGGTGTAAATAAAGAGAAGAAAATTGCCCAAAGGATGATGGATCACTGGGATCTTTTGCATTAAGCTTTCAAATTTGTCTTGAAATTCCCTAACAATTTCATTCTCTTGTTTTGTGATGTTATTTATCCTTATTAAAAACATGTTTGGGTCTTCCTTGACACTCCATCGTTTGAGGAATACTTCCTCCAACTTATCCATGGTTTTAATACTAGTATCAGGAGACCATTGTACCATCATTTAGTGCCATTATGGAGGATATCAGAGAACAATTTCATAGCTAGATATTCAACATCATCACTGATGGGATGAAGCTGAAAGAAGGCCCATAAGTTGCTCATATGATCCTCAACACTGACTACATCATTACCAGTGAATTTAGGTAACCATTTATCATACCTAGAGGGAATTTTCCTAGGGTATCTGAGGATGTTTGTCATGTCTAACGGTTTGAAAATATTGGATGACCATTGTTTCTGGTTATTAGCTTGGTTTGGATTAACAGTCTAATTCCCTACGCTAGACATTGTGTTTAAAGTAATATTGCCTCCAAACAATGATTTCGCTATAGGAGAGTTTCGGGGAGGTTTTCTTCTAAAGGACTTGGGAGGATTGGTGTACGTCCCTGAGCTTTGTGGAGTCACTAGATAATTTTCTTGAAACTATCAAAGGGATGAGGGGATCACCCTCAGTGGAGTTTCCAGATAATATTTTTAAGAAAAAGGCTTCCCGAAAAAGTGTTGTCTTGAGGAATATTGACTCAGTGATCCCCCGTCAACGATGCCAAAATGCTATCGCGCAATTTGTACTTTCCCAAAATCCCAAGGCAAGTGGGTATAGAATTGGTGTAACTGGGAATAACCTATCGATGTCACCCTAATAGGAGATCCATTTCTATTTAGGAGTATGTCAAAACTACCCAGGGGAGATGTCCCCAGTGACATGGGGGTTTGAGAAGGCTAAGGAAAGTAACCATAAGAAAACCCTTCCCCTCTCACAGATCACTCAAGTCAAATGGTTCTTTATGTCTTATAGAGATGAAGCAAATAGATAATATTGTGTACATGCCCATAACAAGACAACAAGACAAAAAGGGGCACTTTCCAAGTACCAAAATGATTGTTAGTGCCTCATAAGACAATGAACCTTCAAAAAACAAGCTAACTGATATGAATTTGCAATAATACAATAATTTATAACAACAAATAATATTTTATAACAGCCACAAGGATTATGCCTCAAAAGTTCTTGAAAATGACAAGAAGAAATAGCTTTAACCTAGATGAATGATAAAAGCTTGTCACAAGCAAGTTTGGCAATGTCTAGTTGGAAAAATAGATCACTTTTGTAGAGAATTTGCTGCAGTTAGATGGCTGCAGCAATATTTCGCAACAATAACAAATTCTAATGGTCAAAAGTGCAAGAAAACACCACACAAAGTTAGAACTTACCTAGAAGATTGACTAGCAATTATCACAATTGAGTTCTGAATGGGTTAAGTGCAAGTTATGTAGGGAAATGTATCAAATTAATATATGGTTGTAGCAATTTTTTTCTACAACAAATTAGCTAAGGAGTTAGTCTATTTTAGGGTTAACAAATGTTAGTAAAAGTTTCAAGGATGAAAGTTTGAGTGGTTGTTTGATCAATCAACACTTATAGATGGTTGACTAGTGCCTTTCTAGGGTAATGGAGTCAATAATGGAAGCAACAAATATTAGAGGAAAAATATAAATGATAATGTTATTTCAAATGGATGGAGAGGATAAGAAAGGTGTTGGTATCCCAAGGCCTCAAAAATCCAATTCTCGGAGATAATTGGTAGAAAGTAACAAAGGTTAGGCCCTAGAAATTTCTCTTTTTCTTTGAACAAATTGTAATCAAATATGCAATGGGAAAGGAAGTAGGGTTAATAGAGTGATATAATGGTAGGGTTCTAGTATCTACTTCAATATAGGTTCCTTTCAAGAAATTTTAGCACATGGAAGACTATAGAGAAAAAATGTAATAACATATGTCTTTCCCCTAGGGTTTCAAGCAAGCAATTTCATAATCTTAGAAATGAAACAAGTTAAATTAACCATAGCATTCATTCACAATAAGAAATGCATATTTTCCACTTACTTCACCAAGAATAATCAAGCAAAAACCCTAGTTGTACATCCTCCACATAAAAATTGCCAAAGTACACCAAGAAGTGTGCACCACTAAATTTCAGCCAATAAACCTTAAAGAAGGCTGAATTTCAGACCACCACTTGTGTGATGAGTGAATGATGAAAAAATATGAGAGTTTTATCTCTTATTTATACAATATCAATGACCTTTAATTATCCTTTAGTTCATAAAAGGCTAACATGGCCAATTTACATAAAAAATCCAGTTTTTACATAAAATCAATAATTAAAACCCTAATTTCACTTTAGAGATGACGTCATACCCTTATAGGGTGACGTTAGAACCCCGGCATGGAACACTAGGCCTCAAATGAAAAATGCTAGGCCTCTAGAGGCCTCAAATGCTACCACACGTGCCAACTAGCACTGAATTGTCCTCATAAATGCCAAACCCTAGTTGGATGACGTCAAGGGTCAACATGATAACATCAGGGTCCTTCAAGGTCCAATGTCATGGTGGAAGGGAAAGACCCCCCTGGGTCTAGGCCTGGCAGAGTGTCTCGGGGGAAACATCCTTCTTCCTTCCTGGTGCCATCCTCTGGTGTCTCTCTGCCCCTGGTTGGGGTCACAACATCCATCTGTTGGGCTTTTAGCCCCATGGAGGTCTGAGCGAATCATCTCCCCATATGTACCTGTCCATCGGGCACGGTCCTACAAAAACAATGAGTATTCCCTCCATGGGATCATAAGTCATATGGATCATAGCAATGTCAATCACATCCAATATACAAATTACCCAAACATGTGCATCAAACCCCCCTTTACCTAGACAAATGCTCAAAGACGTTAGGCAGTTTAACAAGTCAGGTTTGGAGAGGATCTTAGGATTTCCTATTGGACTAATCCTCCTCAAGTTTGGGGTTTTTCCTAGGTGAAGACCAATCTAGTTCATGTAAGTGTATGAAATGGTGTAGGGGCAATGTTTGGGAAAAGTGTGCAGTGATAACAGGGAAATGTAGGTCTTGCCTGTGGGTGCCTCTATAGAGGGCGAGGTGCACCTTGTCATGGATTCCATTGTTTCCTACCCCATTCAATTCCTTTTATTCTTTGTCTTATTTATTCTTCTTTTCAAGAGAATAGTTGTGGGGCACTGTCCTGGCATGGTGACCAGTGGTGACAGTGTTACCCACAAGCACTTCACGGAAATTAGAAGGTTGGCTCGTGATGAGACCCACTT
>JZKD02S1631379.1:0-12660 GCA_000966675.3 Picea glauca | reverse complement strand
TATATTGTTAGGTCATGTTAGATATGTTTGTTAAATGTGCTTGATAGATGTGTATGTTATAACAATGTTCATTAGATGTGCATTTTTCATGTTGATCATGATGATGTACTTAATTAATTTATATGTCGATGTTGATGTGTACATTGTTAGGTCATGTTAGAAATGTTTGTTAAATGTGTTTGATAGATGTGTATGTTAAATGATTCGTGTTAGATGTGTGTGATGATGATGTTAGACAATGCTTGTGTTTTGTTATATGTGATCACAATGATGATGCCCTGTTAGATTATTAGATTTGTGTGCTAGCTAATTAATGACGTTTATATGTGATAAATGTATATATAATTAGATGATGTTAGGGAATTTAAATGTGTATTTTAGATGATGTTTATGTTTGTTAGATGGTTATCATCATGATGATTATTTTTATTAAATGATCTTTATTATAGATTATGTATTGGTGAACTTATATCAAAATTATATATATGAAACATAAAGACTTAATTTAAATAAAAAAAAATGCAAAGATATTTTTGTAAATTACAAAGTTCAATATGGTTGAAACTATAATTATAAAATTACCATAAACATTTTTCTATTGTATAGATAGTTCATACATACTCATTCTAACTAAATTCTTTTTTCAAAAAACAAATTACATATGAATAAATGTTATTTTCCATTGTACTATTTACTCTTTTTGAATAGACTCTTCTACACTAAAAATTGTTATTATAAAATGTTATGATCTCCAATGATAAGCATTCTATTGGCCCTAAAATTTTATGGATGCAAATATTTCTATTGTTATCTTTGTCATAATTAACAAAGATTTGTTATAATTAATTTTCCATTTCCTATGTCATCGAAACGTCGATGACAAAAATGACACCAACTGTGGATTATCCGGCAATTAATCTCGAAACTACTCACCACAGAAATCTGAAAACAACAAAAAACAATATAATTAGCGAAATAAAGATAACAAAAAGATACAATAACAATATAAATGATGAAATAAAACATGTACATATCACTCTCCATTGTCATCACCCTGATTATCTTCCTTGCTTGGCATGGTAACACTGTTGTTCTCAAAAATATGTTTTGATATAGGGTCATGTCTTAATACGAACCACCAATCCCTATCCAACACATCTGGGTAAAAAAACATTTGGTTGCAATGTTTTGGGAAAACAAAAGGCTCCTTAGATTCATCCCACATCTTTCTAGAGTTGATACATATCATCCCACTATCATGATATTCATTTACATTATTTCAATCAAATGTGTCCCATGACTTGCACCTAAAAATAACACACTGGAAAGAAGAGAAGTCCACTCAAATGATCTTTTGTATCTTTCCAATGTAACCTAACTTCCCTCATATTAGGTTTTGATCACGGTGGCTAGCATGACTATATTGATCGAAATCGAATTCCACTTCACGGTCTTGCATCATGTGTCCATCATCGACATACTCTATGTGAAAATGATTTCCATATGCCCACATATATGGGAACAAATGCACCTATAAAAAGTGAAAAAATCACAATGCCATGTGTCTAATAACCCGACCAATAAAATATAAAATATAGATGTTACAATTCAAAGGTGTATTATGAAGTTAAAAATGTAAACAAAGAGATTATTACCGAGTTGTTGCACCTAATCCCTATGTTTAGTGCATCCTCTTCAACACGCAAGTAAGGACCAGATGCACCGTACTTCTCTCTAACTTGGTCAATGACCCAACTGTTGGGGCATATAATTGGCATATTTTCTTTTAAATTTTTTCCTTTCACTGACACATTTACTCCTCTTATGTCCGTACAATGTGACCAATCATTGTGTTGCCTCTGAATTGTAAAGAATGAATTTATTGATGGCATCAATTTCTGAATTCGTTGATATATATATTCATGAAATCACACAGACATATAGTACATATGAGATCAAAATATACATCATGAAGTTCAGTGTGAATAGTTATTGTGTAGAAATTTGACAAACAATAAGTCACTTACTCTTTACCAAGTGTTTTTTTCCATTTGTTTGGAGAAGCTCCCCTTCTCTTTTGTCTTCATCCCTTTCATCACCCCAAATCACCACACCTGGTGTGTTGTCAATCTGCTTGATGTACTCACTGGCATAATAGAAAGACTCATATGATATGTACCCCTTTTCCATAGACCCTGATCCGGGTGGATATCGATGGTCACCAACCTATTCCAACTAGCTCACATATAGATGTCATCTTGGCACTTTTAGTTTTCATCTTGGCAGTTGTTTTCTAAATTTTCATGTCCTAAACTTTTGGAGCCGTTTTGAGGCCCTAAAAAAAGTTTTTTGGGCCCGCCACAGTCACACTGTAGATAATGTCAAAGTGTGATGGCATACTGTGTATTCCTCAAATAGACCTTTCCAACGGGCTATCGTGCACCTAAATCAAAGATTGTATGCAAAAGTTACGACCCTGGGAAGTTGATGTACCAACTTACCCCAACGGGGCCCACATGACTTTTGGTGCTTCATCTCCTAGGGTTAGGTTTTTGGATGTCCAGGGTTTTGGAATTAATGTTTGATGTAAAAAGGCATTAGGAGCCTCATTGTCCTCATTTTATTGTGAATGAGCGCAACCATCACATCTCTTCTCAAAGATAAGCCGCCACCATTCTAGCATGCTTGTTTCAATCTTCATTTTATAGTTTCAACATATTTCTTTATTGAATAAAAGCCAAGTTTAACTATATCTTTTTTATTGTTCATTGTATATCTATGTTCATAATATATATTTGTATTCATTTCGTTCTGCTCATAAAATCCAAATTAGTGGTATCAGAGCAGTTTGCTCCTTGTCGTTCTCAGTGCATGTCCCTGACGAGGTCAAGGTATAAAGATTTGGGTCTCGAGCTTGTTTCTCTTGAGGAAAAAATGTTTTTCACGCCCAAGAGACCTTCCATGGAGGGAGAAAATAAATATGATGGGACATGAGATCTTTTCAAATCGTTGCTTAAGGAATCTCTCGTGCAACAAAGGAACAAGATGATGGATATTTTTGCGCAAATCCTTCAACAACTACCAACATGCAATGCATCTTATTCGAGCGGAGGCACCACCCCCTTCAAGGTACAAATCAACTTCAATATTCCTATATTTGAGGGTCATATAGATGCATATGATGTATACAAATGGTTGAATCAGCTAGAAGGGTATTTTTCTATCCACAACTTTTCCAATAGAGAAAATATTACATTTTTACTCCTCAAAGTTGTCCCCCGTGTTAAAGATTGGTGGGAGACTTTCTGTCAGCAAAAGGAAATAGAGGAACCCCCATTATTTACAATCACACTCACCTAGGAGTCCTTCAGGGATGTTATTAAGTAACAATACTACCCTGTTGGAAGTTATGACGACCTGTATACTAGATGGACCACACTACGGTAGGAAAGGGACCAAACAGCACGAGAATTCACAAATATATTCCATACCTTGTGCACCAAGTTGGGTATCAAATATTATGAGCGACATCTAGTGCTCAACTACTTTGGTAGTCTGCATAGATACATCCAGACATAAATGGATTTTCTGGACATCTTGTCCTTGACCGCGGCCTATCGATATGTTGTCAAAGTAGAGCAGAAGCTTAAACAAAAGACGTGACAGTTTGGGTCTAGGAACCCCTCAGAGCAGAAGAAGAGCAAGGGAAACGCCAACTTGCAGAACAAAGGGCAGATAAAATATGGACAGACTCAGGACAACTAATCTAAGCTGCAAACAAAGAAGGACAATGGAAAGATGAAGAAAGACATCGGGAAGTGGTACGAATTCCATAAGAACCCCTGGAATAACACTGTTGATTGTCGCTCAAATAAGTCATTGGTGGCTAAGGGGAAATCCTTTGAATAGGATGTGGGTTCCGAATCAGAGTCAGAACCAGAAAATGGGAGACAAATTATTGATGAGGAACCTAGTGCCACCATTTCTACCACCAAGATCCAACCCGGTGAACCTGATGAGCTAGAGAGTGCCGCTTTCATTCACATATGTGGGTGAAGGGTACTCCCCTGCATTTCATCGTTGATAGAGGTAGCCAGAAGAAACCCATCTCAACGGAGGTCGTCAAGCGTCTAGACCTGTTGACAATGCTGCACCCACAACCATACACCATCTGATGGCTCCACCAAGGAAGCGATCTTCGCATCAGCCAACAATGCCACATGTCCTACAACATCAAGCCCTTCAAAGATGAGGTATTGTGTGATGTCACTCCCCTTGAAGTTTGTGATGTTATTTTGGGCCAACCTTATTTATGGAAATGTCATGTTGTATATGAGTCTAGGCCTCACAGTGTTATTATTAATTGGATAGGAAATTGTACAGGATACCCAAGGTATTCCGACCTACTATCATTTCCTTCATATTTTCCAAGCAATGAAGGAAGGTCATATCTCAGACCGGGAAGTTTTTCTTCTTCATGATTTTCTCTAAAAGTGAGCAGAGGGTTGTAACCACATCCATGATCGATCTCTCCATGCAACGGAAGCAAGTGGATAAATTCGTGGAAGAATACAAAGACATATTATCCTCACCCACTAGGGTACCTCTACACTGTCAAGTCAAGCATTCAATATACCTAACCCCCGGGACATCACTACCCAATGGGCTAGTATATTCCCACTCTCTATTAGAAAACAAGGAGATCAAGTGTCAAATCCAATAACTGCTCCAAAAGGGTCACATCCGAACCATCTCATCATTGTGTGGAAGCCCAATCATTCTGGTGTAGAAGAAAGACGGGACCTGGCGACTCTGCATTGCTTATCGGGCCCTAAATAAAATCACAGTCAGGAACCAGTAGCCAATTCCCCGAATCGACGATCTCCTTGACCAAATCAAGGAGGCCAAATACTTCAGTAAGATTTATTTGAAGTTTGGATACCATCAGGTCTCAATCGAGCAGACAAATGTATGGAAAACTTCCCTTTGGTTTGAAGAAAACCCCAACAACTTTCATGAGGATTATGGTGTATCTGGATGACATTTTCATCTACAACAGGAATTGGGCAGAACACTTGCAACATATTCACTAGGTTATGTACACCCTGTGGCAAAACAAGATATATGCAAACTTAGAAAAATTATCCTTCGGCATGGACAAGGTTTAGTACCTAGGATACATTTGTTATGAGGAAAACTCTCTATGGCTAGGGGTAAACCACAACAGACGTAGATGACTGCAGAAATCAACTCTAATCTCAAGTATGTTATATAAACAGATATGCTAACAAGACAAGATAAAATGTCTACCTCGTCCAAACGTTCGTTGAAGTCCACCATTGAGCACTTGACCCAAAGAAATATACCTGCAACTAGTCCTTAACAACCAAGCAGTGCAAGTGTATGGTGATAATATACATTGTTAGAACATTCAATAGCATAATCCATCAACATTCATAACAAATACGCCTATGGAATAATAATTCAAATATTTGCGATATATTAATTGGACGAAAAAAGAGTATTTCTATTAGGATATAATCTGCAGAAGTGAATGAGTTACAAAATTTCGTGTCGGCACGGTTCGGAACTGAGAAACTAAGTTCCTTCCAGTTGGGCCTCCACCAATTCAATCCTCCACCAAAGGCAAGCTCATATAAGAGAGACAATGAAGTTATCAATCAATAAGGGAATATCTTGGGGGTTGAACAATGTTTTCAGACTTAAAGGACAAAGGGATGCAGACTCAATCTGAAATGAATAATTTCTCCAGAGTAACTTTGCTCTCAAAGTTGAATTCTTTCTCCTCTTTTCCATAGCTCGGATTTGGCCCAATTATAGCCTTCAAGTGGAACTAAAGGGTTGATTCAGAATGTTTCCAGTATATGGAAGGCCAAGGATCATTAATCTCATGACGTTACGTGGAAACCTGACACCATTTTTTAATTTTGGGAACATTTCCCAATGTATGTTGGTTGTAGTGGTGCAACTTGCATATACACATGCTGTAATATAGGCAGGGTGTGTATATGTGGAAAAATCATGTTTTTAGCTCTGGGATTGCAAAAATCGACTTCAAGTCTGCATAGAGAAATGGAAAAAGGCCCTATGTGCAAGATTGCATAGTGTGAGTAAAATATTGCTATAACATATGCCCTCTAATGTGTGAGGTCAGAGGAGTATCTGTGATGGCCGAAATACATTATAAGACCCATAGGTGGAGTAATGGGGACCTAGCTGGAAGAACTAGTTTCTCATTACAATTTGTACTGACTTTGCATACATGGCTACCAATTTGAATTACACTGTAGATCCATGTGAAAATATACCAAAAAATTGTCCATGGCCATGAATAGGCAAATACAAATGTGGTTACATGCCAAAGGTTGTCATAGTAAAAAACAAGGCCCAGTAAAACTAGTCTCAAAATCAATCTGAAGATATCTGTATACAATGGAGTACAATATGATCTCCCATGATCATTGAAGTCACACATGTACTAGTCCAATGAGAAGGTAGCAACAACTCAAGAAATATGCAACTATAAAATGATGTCTTCAAGTCTTCTACACAATCCGCCAAAGGTGAAAGTCTACATCATGTGAATAAAAGAGTTGAGGTCAAAAATAATGAGACTTTGTTTTATTACCGGTCATTGAGGTTTACTGTTAACAAACACGAGAAAACCTACCGATGATGAAAGTAAGTATAAAGGCACTGAGTACATTCTTACAATTTTGAATAAAAGAGTTGGGGTCGAACACTTGAAGAATCCATCGATCAAGAGACATTGATGTATTCCCAACTGTCGATGGCGAGAGAATTTGTCACTAATGACTGCAAGCCTCTAGGTAATCATAGAACTCTAGGTCTCGTCTCTAGAATATATGAGTTGAAGTTGATGGAAAGAGACCCGTTGAAAGGAGAGCATTGAGGAATCTCTCATCATTCAACACGAGGTACAAATCAGGAGCTTAATGATTTGGAGGAAATCGGACAAAGAACATGTTCACGAACCAACGACCCTGTGCATCTTTCTCATGTGCCAAGTGCAAGCAATACACGAAAAAGACCCTTTGAACATCAGCCAATGAGGAAAAATGTTGACAAAAATGAGGAAACCACCAATAAGGCTAATTGCATCCAAGACATTGCACAAATCCCAATGTGTGAATAGATGTCTTGCTGTGGAACATAAGGGAAACTACCTAGTCAATGACCAATGATGAAATGTCGACTAATGGGTTCAAGGTTACCTACCAATGAGGAAAGTAGGACCAAAGTGCGCAATAGGACTACAACTTCATGTGATTCTAAGACAAACTAAGGGTATGGCCGACATGCAAAGTCAAGAGTTCCGAGGAATGGTCGACACGGGTTGATAGACATCCTTTGAAAAACACCATGATACATATGGAAGACTCTGGCAGCCTAGACTCAATGATGAAACCATGAGATGCAGGAGGCATCAATCAAATTCTCCATAGGGATTGTAAGAGTAACCAGTCGGGGGAGTAAATTATTTGTAATGAGCTTAGCTTCCTAAGGTCATGCTAAAACCAAAATTATGATGACAAGTGGACTCAAAATTTTTGTGCTCTATTCAAAGGCGACACAGATTCTTCCAATATAAACTAATAGTCCTTTCCCGCTCGTATTTTTTTATTTTTTCATAGTCAAATGAATGCTATGATACAAAGGAGGAAATGAGTGTCTCAAGTAAGAAAAACTAGTTCCAACAGTGGAACATACCTATTCTCAATGCAAGGAGGTGCATGTGGGAGATGGACACTCGAGGGAATGTTCCCTCTTGGGTATAGGGTGTCAAGTTGTGAAGGATATAAACAAGTCTCTGCTTGGTTGAGGATGAAAAACTGTTGAGGCAAACGGTTTATAACACAAAGTGAGAACTAGAAATAGGCTCAATACTACAGGCAAGGGCATGAGATGCAATCACAACTTAACGCCAAAAAATTTCCTTTTTCATAATATTAGTCTAATTGGTTTGAAAAATGGATAAACTTGTACCAAATAGATGTCCTTTCAAATCCAATTTACAAGTGTGAAAGAGACAAGTTCACACGGAAATATTTTCTCTTTTTGAAAACGAGTTGGAAAAGAGCTTAAACAAGACTCACGACCTTTCAAGTCCAATTAACAAGTGTGAAAGGGACAAATTCACTTGGAAATATTTTCTCTTTTTAGATGAGTCAGAATATAACTTAAATCAGACTTGTTGAGAGGTTTCTAGGCGGCATGTCATGGGGGAGGCCAAGGCTCTCGTGTTGGACTTCTGTGAAAGGTCAACATCTTACGGAGAGCCGACACAAGCTTAGGAAAACCCAAAGATATCTAAGTAGAGGAGGATAAAGTGCTAGCGGAGGTTACCTTTTCCATGATATATAGGATAATGTCCCTTACTTGAAAGGACATAGGAGGAGGCATTAGATACCCCACAAGACCATCCCAATCAAAGGGAACTTCTCTAGGACTTGAAGGGAGATTAATTGGGGAGAGTAAAACTATCTCTTGTTCAAAAGGTGCAGTACCAGAAATGCTAACGACATGGTTGAAGGATGCATCACCCTCCAAGGGAAGGGTTGGATTGACTGGAAATTGCATCGGTACGACCACTTCTTCAACTATTGGTTGAATAGGATGCGTGGAAAAAAGGCCAGGAGACGCATCACCCTAAAAAATGGGGGTTTGGTCAGGTGAGAATTGCATCGGCGTGAATTTTGTGTCAATCAAAGGAGAAATAGAGTGTGGGGAAACCACAAACGCCTTAGAACCTGAAGGCCCCCCAGGTGAGAACCACGCTTCTGGTATCCCGGCAGTAGCAGGACACAAACGAGTAAGGTGATTTTCTTCGCAAGCCCTGCAAATCAATTTGGTCTTACGTCTAACACATCTAGGCTTCTTAGTCATATGAATGCCCCTAGCGTCATTTAAAACGGTTGGTGACATTCTCTCAGCGTGACTGGAAGAGGCTGGAGGTTCATCTCCCATGTGATATACAGAGGTTGGAAATGTGATATTGATATCACTCACGGTGACTAGAGTGATGCCCCTAGCATGACTAGCAGCGGTTGGTTGTGGGTCTTCAACATGACTTATAGAGTTCGTCGACCAATCTCCAACATGACTAGCAGTGGTTGGTGATGGAGCTCCAGTATGACTAGACTAACAGCGGTGGTGAGTTATGGCATTTGAGACCAAAGTCCCAGGAAAGACTGATTTTGAGGCATTGTAGGCCAGGAAAGGTCCTGGTTTACACCATGTCCCTGTCCAAAAAGGTAGTACTCCACCTAATTGATCCATAGAGGTTTGTATGGGCATCATCACTGAAGAAGATGTCTGCAAAGAGACAAAAATATGATAAGGATTATTCAAGTGAGGATATATGTTGCCCCCATGTTAAGGGGTTTCATGAAGAGGGTAGCCTGAACCATAAAAATGACTCCCCTTGTATGAAATAACCGAGGATATATGTGGACCCGCCATGGGAAAATTGTTCGTAGGAACTAGCATGGCGGACAAAGGATACACGAATGGGGTGTAATAAGTAGAATAACCACCCATTTGAGTACTGGCTCCTGAAAAAACATGGCTAGGAATGAATCTGTAAGAGGGGAGGTTCCAACCTACCACAGTGAGAGTTGGTAGAGGGACATGACTCCTATCAAATGAAGACGTAGACGGCAGGACCATGGTGCCCCCGAATCCAAAACTAGGATTCACATAAGTGGGCCAGGGAGAGGATGGAAAGGGTGAAGGCATGCTTGGCATATCAATAGGAAAATGATTAGAGACACAAGGCATGGAATGAGTGTCAAAATTATGCATCCCATTAAGAAAAGTGGCCGGATTCGTCCCCCTGAAATGAGTGAACATCATGGGGGGGGGGGGTAGCGGTAAAGGTGTGAGTCACGAGAACTCTACTATCCATGATAATGACAAATCAAAGCATGGAATAAAATATCAAAGGTCTACTAATAATCAAAGAGCACACCAAAAAATAATCAAATGACCAATATGCACACAAACAAGATAAAGTGGCTGAAAGGGACCTCCCTCTCTAAAGTAGGTATGCCTCGCCCAAGAGGGGCCTGGAACTCTGCTGCTAAATATTGGAGGAAACATAATCAGTTATAAGGGCCCTCGTGGGCTTAGCAACCAATCGGTTAGATGCCCCTGGAGAGGTAATCCTCCATAAAGGTTGTGTGTTGTTCGACCCTTATCTGACCCAGGGTACCTACAGAATAACCCCTGCAAGTAACCTATGTGGTACCTAAGTCAAGCAACTAAGCAACCACAATATAACTGATGCACATGTGAACAGTCCTAAGTCAAGTCCACCATATGGGAAGGGTAGCAAAGCCTGAAACATTGAAAGCATTGCCTCTCACAGAGGTAAGGGAACTAGAAAGATCCCCATATATGAATAGATCCCCAGAAATATATCTGANATATCCAACATGACTAGCAGTGGTTGGTGATGGAGCTCCAGTATGACTAGACTAACAGCGGTGGTGAGTTGTGGCATTTGAGACCAAAGTCCCAGGAAAGACTGATTTTGAGGCATTGTAGGCCAGGAAGGGTCCTGGTTTACACCATGTCCCTGTCCAAAAAGGTAGTACTCCACCTAATTGATCCATAGAGGTTTGTATGGGCATCATCACTAAAGAAGATGTCTGCAAAGAGACAAAAATATGATAAGGATTATTCAAGTGAGGATATATGTTGCCCCCATGTTAAGGGGTTTCATGAAGAGGGTAGCATGAACCATAAAAATGACTCCCCTTGTATGAAATAACCGAGGATATATGTGGACCCGCCATGGGAAAATTGTTCGTAGGAACTAGCATGGCAGACAAAGGATACACGAATGGGGTGTAATAAGTAGAATAACCACCCATTTGAGTACTGGCTCCTAAAAAAACATGGCTAGGAATGAATCTGTAAGAGGGGAGGTTCCAACCTACCACAGTGAGAGTTGGTAGAGGGACATGACTCCTATCAAATGAAGACGTAGATGGCATGACCATGGTGCCCCCGAATCCAAAACTAGGATTCACATAAGTGGGCCAGGGAGAGGATGGAAAGGGTGAAGGCATGCTTGGCATATCAATAGGAAAATGATTAGAGACACAAGGCATGGAATGAGTGTCAAAATTATGCATCCCATTAAGAAAAGTGGCCGGATTCGTCCCCCTGAAATGAGTGAACATCATGGGGGGGGGGGGTAGCGGTAAAGGTGTGAGTCACGAGAACTCTACTATCCATGATAATGACAAATCAAAGCATGGAATAAAATATCAAAGGTCTACTAATAATCAAAGAGCACACCAAAAAATAATCAAATGACCAATATGCACACAAACAAGATAAAGTGGCTGAAAGGGACCTCCCTCTCTAAAGTAGGTATGCCTCGCCCAAGAGGGGCCTGGAACTCTGCTGCTAAATATTGGAGGAAACATAATCAGTTATAAGGGCCCTCGTGGGCTTAGCAACCAATCGGTTAGATGCCCCTGGAGAGGTAATCCTCCATAAAGGTTGTGTGTTGTTCGACCCTTATCTGACCCAGGGTACCTACAGAATAACCCCTGCAAGTAACCTATGTGGTACCTAAGTCAAGCAACTAAGCAACCACAATATAACTGATGCACATGTGAACAGTCCTAAGTCAAGTCCACCATATGGGAAGGGTAGCAAAGCCTGAAACATTGAAAGCATTGCCTCTCACAGAGGTAAGGGAACTAGAAAGATCCCCATATATGAATAGATCCCCAGAAATATATCTGATGCTAAGAAGGTATCGGGGGGATATCCCTTCAACCAAAATCACACGATCTCGTGCTTAACTCCGGTGTAAGCGGAGCCTCCTGATATTAATGATTATACAATGGATTTCTCCACTCCCTTAGTCAGACACATATGTTGATTTAATAGCCTTGGAGAAGTTTACTCACAAAATCCTATTCCAATGCTCTAAATCCTAAGTTAGTTTGTGCACCCTAGAAAATAAACTCGTTACTAATCAATTTTAAATTATAGCATAATTTTAATGGCCTTTCTTACTCAAAAGGTGTGGTCGTGAAACTAGTGATGTTATGACTCAGCAAGTAAAATACATGAATATGAATACAATGCAAAGTCCTAAGTTCAATTTTCAATAAATGATATGCTTTTCAAAAATGCAATTTTCAATTCAATTATGCAATTCTAAATAAAATGCAATCTTTCTTTACATGCACTAAGACAAATGACAAAGACTCAAGAGATCAAAATGCCTAATATTTTTGTATTTTCAATATAAGAGAATGAAAATGCAAGGATTGAACAACAACTTGATATAAAGAATCGACTGTGTATAGAGAGAGACAACCCATGTAGGATATCAAGCAACAAAATGTTAGATTACTGAGAGGGGGGGTGAATCAGTAATAGCGTAATTATAATCCTTTTTATTCAAATGTTATATTAATGTAGAATTGTTATCCAATAATGAGCAGTAATAAATAAACAATCACACACATACACAATACACCCGTGTTTTATGTGGAAACTCAAATCGGGGGAAAACCATGGAATGCTTTTTCTTATATGTCTTGAAGAATTACATTCATTGGAAGCACCAACTTCCTTTGTTTTCCAGCT
>JZKD02S1631368.1:136631-158899 GCA_000966675.3 Picea glauca | reverse complement strand
TCATTGAAGTCGACTCCCTTGACTTGGGAATAACCTTTTGCTACCATTCTATCTTTGAACTTCTCGACTTGTCCTGCAACATTTATCTTCTTCTTGAATATCTACTTGCTACCGATAGGGTTTCTTGCACTAGGTAACTTGATTAAATCCAATGTCTCATTATTTTGAAAGTATTCTATCTCTTCGATCATGGTGTCCTTCCAGAGTTTACCATCTACCGATTCAACTACCTCATTGACTGACTTGGGCTCTTCGTCGATGGTAGTTAACACAAATGTGGAATGAAATGTGGGAAAAATATACCTTTCGACTAGTTTTCTTACTCTTTTTGACCTCCTTACCACTAGAGTCTATTGTTTTGCCTCTTCCTCAGATTCATTTGACTCATCTGAATCATTTTGTTCGTTGCCTAGTTCAAACCACACCATCTCAGGATTATTCTCGGTCTAAAAAACTTCTTTAGGCTCAGACTTACCTCTAACTTATCTGAAGATGGCATATCGACTGCACACTATTCTTCTTGATGTAGGATCCCAGAGCTTATATCATTTCATTCCTTCTTTATATCTAATGAAAATACATTTGAATGCCTTCTTGTCTAGCTTGCTCCTCTTTTCCTTGGGAACATGCGCAATTACATCACAACCAAATACCTTGAGATGTGAAACTGAAGGATTATTACCTGACCATATCTCATGTGGAGTCACGTCGACTAGCGCTGAAAAAGGAGACATATTCACCAGATATCTTTTAGTGTCGACTGCCTCTGCCCATAATTCTTGTGCAAGCCCAACACCACTTAGCATTCTCCTTGTCTTATCCATCAATGTTCTGTTCATTCTCTCAGAAACTCCATTTTTTTTGTGGGTTATATGATTTTCTATTTTGGTGTGCTATGCCACACTCCTTACGTAACTAATCAAATTATTTTCCACAAAATTCAACACCATTTTTAGTTATCAACACCTTAATATTCTTATCTATCTGGTTTTATACAAGAGCTTTAAACTCTTTAAATTTCTCAACAACCTATGATTTATTATTTAGGAAATATATCTAGGTCTTCTTGGAGAAATCATCTATGAAGGAGACATAATACATGGATACATAAAGTGAAGGAACTGAAACCGGGCCAAACACACGACTATGAACCAATTCTAGAATCCCATTTTCCCTTGTCGCTCTAGATGGAAACCTCAAATGATTTTGTTTTCTATATATGCAATGTTCACAAAATTCGACCTCTAAATAAAATTCAGGAAAACATTTGAACATACCTTTGCTGTGCATAGCTTGAAGTTATTTTTCTCCAATGTGTCCCATCCTCTCATGCCATAGCATGGTCAAGTCAATTTTATCATGTCTTGTCAAGTCGGTTTGTACCAACTCAACCCGAGTCAGGTTGAGTTGAGTCAAATTCGAGTTGACTTTAAGAGAAACAATGTTGTTTCATCTAGTCAAGTTGACATTCCTTAATAACTTATATATGGTTCCAATTCAAACTCCTTTCATTGAGACCATCGGACTTTTGACCATCTTGCATGAATCCGTTTGAAACATAGTGTGTACCCCAACATCACTCATCTTACTAACATATATCACATTTCATGCCAAACTTGTAATGTGTAGCACACCTGGAAGGATTCTTTCCCTCCCATCCTGCAGTATCACTTGAACTCTTCCTCTTCCAACAATTTTTGTTGTCAAGTTGTCCCCCAATAAAACATCACCTCCATCATATCATTCATACTTTTAGAATGATTCTCTATGTGGTTTCATATGATAGGATGATCTTGAGTCGATTAACCAAACACCTTGATCTGATTGTGTACTGGTCGACGCCAGGTACACATCACCTCCCTTATCCAGGGTTGTCTTTCTCTTAGCCGACTGCTTCTCTTAAGATATCATACTAACTTCCATCACCCTCGACTTACAATCCTTTTTGTAATTCCTAGCTTTACTGCATTTCTAGCATCTTCTTGTCGATTGAATCATGAATTTAGATATACCCTTTGACTTAGACTTTCTACCAGATAATTTTCGATTATGTCTTTCAACCGCTGGACCTCTCACCAATAAAGCATATTTGGTCGATCCTTTCATGTTCTTTCTTGTCATTTCTTTTGACATTAGAGAAGCAACCATGTCTTCTAGTGCTAGTGTGATTGTATTACTAAGCTATCCTAGGAGTTTGGAAAAGAACATAATAGGATTATACACTTCTCCTCCTCAGTGATTTTAATATCTGTAGACGATAACTAGCTTAAAATGGTATTAAACGCATTTAAAAGATTAGTGATTGAACTGCCATCACTCATTCTCAGAAGATACATTTTCTTTATGAGAAATAGATTATTCACTAGATATTTCTACTATTATAATCTCCCCATCTTGTCCCACAATTTCGTGTCCAAATATTCACCTGAGACATTCAACAATACCAAATCTCCATGACAAATCCGAATCGTACTTCTTTCTCTTCTTTCAAATTTCTCCCATTCTTCCATCGACATGCATGTCGGCTGGGTACTTGGATAGACCGTTGTCCCTTTTTCTCAATCTACAATAAGATATTGCATTTTAATCTTCCAAAGATCAAAATTATGGCCATTGAATTTTTCTATCTCTATTCTTGAACTGCTCACCATTCTTTACCATGATCTTTACCACAATTTATGACTTGCAACTCTTACTCTACCTAGGGTTTAGTTCTCAGATTCAAGATTGGTAAATCAATATTTGATACACTCGTAAAAGCATAACACAATTATGATACCACTTTTGAGAAAACGAGAGACACTTCCACACTAAACCTAACATAGGAGAAGAAGAATTTAATCAAGAACGTAAATGAAAAAACAATCACACAATACACATATATTTTACCCTGGAAACCCAAACTAGGAAAATTATCATTCCTTGAACATTCTTCTCTCTTGTTGTCTTATTCAATATGAATAAAATGTTACATGTCTAACCTTGGTCTACACCTAAGACACAATCGACATCATACCCTCTTTCCCATGCAAGAACAACCCTATAGCCAATCCAACTTACATCTGCATGACCAACAACCTACATCTAAAGATTACTCTAAAGATTGGCTATCCTGAAATTTATGCATTAGCCTTTGCGACCTTACAATATGCCCCTTTATAGGATTTATAATAGGAAAAAAACCTAAGGACTTGGTGCCCAAAAATGGTTACATATCCATGCATATAATTCGCTACAAATCCAACAAATATCGGGATTCTTTTACAGTCGACTACCAGTGGACCTTCATTCGATCTTTAGTCGGTCACCACACATACACCTGGAAATATCACATTGGTTGACCTATTCAACTTGTTGTCAATGCCTTCACCATGTCGAATTGCCTCGACCTTTGAATTTGACTTTACCTGATCGATTCACCTAGACCTTTTACTTGTTCTTGATCTACCCCGATTTCCACCTTTAGTCGATCCACCTCGACTAGAATTTCATTGCAAAGAATATAACAACCCAACACAGAGGATCCTGAAGAGGGGGAGTGCCATTAAAATATGTGAGTGAAGGGGACCCCACTAAATTTCATTATTAATAGTGGAAGCCAAAAGAACCTCATCTCAACAGAGGTTGTCAAGCAGTTGAGATTGCTGAGAACACCACACCTGCAACCATACAACATTGAGTGGCTTCGCCATGATCGATATCTTCGTGTCAGCCACCTATTTATCATGTCCTATGAAATCAAAATCTTCAAGGATGTTACTAGACAAATCAATAAGTGCTGACACAAACTAATCTCCCTAAATTCAACAAGAAATTAGAACAAAACATGTCAGAATACAAACTTCTCCTTAGATTTCCATTCTAATGTATACTAGTTCAATGAGGGATAAACGACATACCATTTAAAAATGGTTTGATCCTTGCTAGTGTTCTCCTTGCTCTATATCAAGGTCTATGGGATGTTGAACCTATTGAGAAACACAAACCAACAAAGATAGAGAAATGATATATATATTCCAATGAAACCTATGCATAAGATCAAGGAGTTATGCAATAAAATTGGAGACACTTTTATAGGAAACACATGTATTACTATATTATATTGATGAAAGTGGAGAATACAACCTATGCCTTGATGTTTCAAGGTCCCTTCTGATGGCCCTTTGCCTCAACACACACACCTTTTCTCCAATTCTTTTGATGAAGAGTATACACATCATGACCTATAAAGCTAAATCAAAGCTATCACAAACACAATCTTTAGCATAATTCTTCATACATAAGCCAACCTAACTCTTCCCATGAGAGATCCCTCATTATATAGAGTGAAGAGGGATGGATGAAGGGATTAGGATGATCCCACTAAATCAGAGAAGTGAGTGAGAGCCAAACCAATCAGAGGCCACCTCATCCTTTCGAAGATTCCATTCTAGAGCCTTTGAGAAATTCTTCTTTTTCTTTGTTTAAGCATCGTCACACCCTCAAAATAAGCAACCTGCGATGACATCGCATGCCACTGTAGTGCAACATGTGACGATTTTGGATCGTCGCACCCTTAACAATGGAAAGGTGTGATGATCTTCCTTATAGGGTTTTTCAATAAGGAAAAAATGATTCCATTTCTTAGGGAAAGTCTTATTTCTTCAATAGCCTTTAGGGAATAGGGAAATAGGCAATATACATATCATCATAGGTCATGGGGGTGAAAAATAATGTGTAACATAATGCCCCCCAAAGTATGAAGTTGGAAATGCGTGAAAACTAGAATACTTTGTAGAATGTGCGTGTCGAGAAAAAAGAGCACATCAGTCGGAAACCTGTGAACAAACAAGCATCAACATAATAACATACCATTTACTGAGGTAGGAATTCCCATACTCAGAATACAAGTGACTCTAAGCATAAGTGTCAAGTGAATCATGGCCACCAATCATATACTGTGGATCCATATCATGATTTAACATAGCCACGAGAAATACACTATGGATCTATGCTATGAAGACTCAAATTTGGGCATAGCCATGAGAAATACACGATGGATCTATGTGTCAGTAAAAACTCATGAATACTCCATCAGAACCTGGATCCATGTGACCGTATCCAGGGTCTTCATTTCCATTGTCCCGAAGTATGAATCTATCCATATGATTACAGATGTTGAAGTCGAACATGGTAGAAACCACTTGATTACTGGTCATTAATGGATACCGTTAACAAGTGTGACGGAAATCACCATTTATGTCAATGAACCCCAAGGTAGTCTAGTACAATCCAACGAATGTAAATTAATGAGCTAAAGTTGAACACTCGATGGAATTTTCCAATCAGAGGCCAATGATGTGAACCCACTGTCGAAAATGAGGAAACCTCCCATTGAGGCATGCAGGCTCCAAGGTGCTAAATGATTTCTAAGTCATATTCCTAGATAATGAGTTGAATTCAACATCAAAATACTCATCATAGGAGGGCCTTAGTGTATCCCCAATCAATGAAAAAAAACATGTAACATATTTGAAGTAGATCACAGTGTAAAGTGATTCAGGACTGACTCAGGGAAGGCCGCCATGGTAAGAGTTTGAGGACTGCATATGGTCGAATCGATAGAAGGATCATTTTGGTTGAACTTCTCTTGAACATATGAACGACACGACAATTTTATTAGAAGCATTGACTCAAGGAGGACCAATATACAGATTTGCAGATGATCAAATGAGAGACAAATGGATTTCCCAACCTAGATGCCACAATGAAAAGGGGTGTCATGTTCAAGAATGACTTACTACCACTAACACAGATAGAGATATACATTTCTTTTCAAATTCCCCCCCACCATTTCTGGTGAGTACCTCTTTATTTTTACACAAGCTTGAGGAGGATAACATATGCTTGAACTGTAAGCTCATCCTTCGGATGAGTCCCTCAGATTATTTTTGACGAACCCTAGGAAGGAGTGGTTTGGTCCCATATGGGTCTTTTGATGTTTGTTTTATGAGTCCAAAGAAAGAAAAATCAAGGGTTTTTCATGTTTAGAGAGTTTGAAAAACACTTAAATAAAACTCCAAAATGTATTTTTCTGTAAAGTACTCTGATGAGACTAAAAAAAAGATAATCTACCGCTCAACATATGTTTTCTTCAAATAGTTTAATGAGCGTGAAAAGAACAAGATCGCTCGACAATATTTTCATGTTAAGGGAGTTTGAAAAGAGCTTAAAGAGGACAGGGGGGTTTATTTTTCATATATCCTTTACGAGTTTGAAAAAGTGATAAAAGTATACTTGGTTAAATTCTCATATATTTATGAGAATGAGAAAGAACAAAGACTATGCTTGACGTTTTTTACTGAAAAAACTTAAAAGAATATTTACATCAAACAATTTGCAAAAAACACGTAAAAAACAATTAAAGCTTTGATCCATATCAAAATATGTAGTCGCCTGATCTGTATCCTATAATTTTGACACTTTGAAGTGTTCCTTAGGGTTAACATAGGTGACAAATAATTTAATTTTAGGTAAAAAATGGTAAAATAGGTTAAATAAGTAAAAAAAAATTCATTTTTACCATTCCATTTGTATTTCACCAAAACTAGTGTCAAAACCCCCATTTTTACCTGATCTTCAAGCGATGATTGCCCCCATTTTTACATGATCTTCAAGTGATGATTCTGACGTGATTCATGGATGATTTTTCGAGCTGTCTTCGTGAGGTTGGTGCTCTCCATTTCCTCTCTCTTTCTATAGCAATTTAATTCAATTTTTATGCTCATTTCTGAGTTTTATGGACAAATTTTCAAAGGAGAAAGAACCTCCAAATCATCGTAGGCTCTCTATATCAAGAACTGCGACGATCTGGGATCGTCGTAGGGGTTAAAAAATGAAGTGAGATGATGTCACACTGTGATAAACCCGTGATGTGCGACGACCACAACTCAAAAAGAAAAATGAATAAATAAATTAGGGAATCCAACCAATTCATATTTTCAATGAACTAACTCATGTTTAAATGTTCATTGACAAACTTTCCACGGTTCAGGATGCTTGAATGGAGGGAAAGAGAACATGAAGAGGGAGATTATATTGCGGGGAATGACCCCAACATAGTTATGGCACTCCGGGTGTGTGGCTTTCTTAACTTCTTCAAAGTGCAGGGAATGAGGGCCCAATTAGTTCTATTAGAGCACTTAGTCTGAATGTGGGATGTGAATGAACAAGTTTTCCATGTTGGGGCACATACACTCACTTTGGAGATTGATGATATCTATTTCTTCACCGGTTTATCTCGTCGTGGGTCTCGAGTGTCATTATCAGGAGGCAGGGGAAGAGGTGAGATAATGGATTACTATGTCTGTGAAACCAAAGATTCTGTGTTCGATCCCCAATATGGTCACCAATTTTGTTACTGGACAAATCGGTAAGTGCTGACACAAACTAATGTCCCTAACTTCAACAAGAAATTAGAACAAAACATGACAAAATACGAACTTCTCCTTAGATTTCCATTGTAATGTATACTAGTTCAATGAGGGATAAATGACATACCATTTAAAGGTTGTTTGATCCTTGCTAGTTTTTTCCTTGTTCCATCTCAAGGTCTGCGAGATGTTGAACCCGTTGAGAAACAAAAACCAACAAACAGGGAGAAACGATATATATATTCCAATGAAACCTATGCATAAGATCAAGGAGTTATGCAATAAAAATGGAGACACTTTTATAATAAATAAATGTATAACTGTATTATATTGATGAAAGAGGAGAATACAACCTATGCCTTGATGTTGCAAGGTCTCTTTCGATGGCCCTTTTCCTCAACGCATACACCTTTTCTCTAATACTTTTGATGAAGAGTATACACAACATGACCTGGAAAGATAAAGCAAAGCTATCACAAGCACAATCTTCAACAAAATGCTTCATACATAAGCCAACCTAACTCTTCCCATGAGAGATCACTCCTTATATAGAGTGAAGAGGGATGGATGAAGGGATTAATATGATCCCACCAAATTAGAGAAGCGAGTGAGATCCAAACTGATCAGAGACCACCTCACCCTTTCGAAGATTCCATTCTAGAACCTTTGAGAAATTCTTCTTTTTCCTTTGTTTGAGCATCGTCACACCCTCAACATGAGAAACTTGTGATGATGTTGCAGACCACTGTGGTGTAGCATGCGATGATTTTGGATCATCGCACATTTAACACTGGCAAGGTGCGATGATATTACTTGATAGGGTTTTTCAATAAGGAAAAGATGATTCCATTTCTTAGGGAAAGTCTTATTTATTCAATAGACTTAAGGGAACATGGAGATAAATGATTTACATATCTTCAAAGGTCACGGGGGTGACAAAAATAATGTGTAACAAAGTATGAGGTACTGTGCATTGTTTCTCGACTGGAATTCTATTATGTTTTGTTAGGCCAATTATATATTTGGAAGCATCATGTTGTTTCCAAGTCTCAACCCCGTAGTGCCATTGTTACTCAGGGGGGTGTTGAGACTCGAAATTGACATCCCCATTACCCTATTATACTCTTCATTTATACCTTTTTGGCCTACCTAGATCTTGGGTGAATGACAAGAATGCTACCATTAGCCAGTGATAAGGTCATAAGGTAAAGTATGGTCAATTCATGCATTTTGTGGTTTATAGAGTTAAGGAATTAAATATTTCATGTACTAATGCTTCAATTTACCATGTATAAATCTTTGACCTATAGATATCTAGTGTTCCTGTACTAGCTCAGCTATCCGGTACCTGCGCACCAAGACTGCCACTGTCCGAATCCAGTACCAAACACATCCGGTACTAAAATCTCATCTGTTGTGATCCGGTACCAATGGCCGTGGACTGTTGTGATCCGGTACCACCATTTGCGCACTGTTATGATCCGGTACCATCTACCTATCACGATCCGGTACCAATATAGAGAACCGAATGTACCAAGTTTAGCTCCAGCTCACCCAAGACAATTGGTGGATGTTTATTTTCTTTAACAAGGCTATGTTAGAATAGTTTTTTGATTGCCTCATCCTCATGCACTTTGTGTCATGAGGATGAAGCTAAAATATGTAACCGAATAATTAAATTTAAACATTTGACTGATTTGCAAATCATTTCATCTCCTTGTGTTTCACGACTAAGACTATTAAATAGCCGTGGCAAGGATGGTGGAAGAGGAGGAGAGTTAGCATATTACCAACATGTGAAACAACGTGTGATATTGAAGAACATATTCTGAGTGAAGACTAATAGGAAAATTCCATTTATCTCCATGTCTTGATTGTCTATGATTAAATATGAGTTGAGTTGTTAACAAAAGTTTGATGTTATGTTTTGAGATTTGAGTGAGAGTAATGTGTGGGTTGGAGACAAGCCNATATACCTTTCGACTAGTTTTCTTACTCTTTTTGACCTCCTTACCACTAGAGTCTATTGTTTTGCCTCTTCCTCAGATTCATTTGACTCATCTGAATCATTTTGTTCGTTGCCTAGTTCAAACCACACCATCTCAGGATTATTCTCGGTCTAAAAAACTTCTTTAGGCTCAGACTTACCTCTAACTTATCTGAAGATGGCATATCGACTGCACACTATTCTTCTTGATGTAGGATCCCAGAGCTTATATCATTTCATTCCTTCTTTATATCTAATGAAAATACATTTGAATGCCTTCTTGTCTAGCTTGCTCCTCTTTTCCTTGGGAACATGCGCAATTACATCACAACCAAATACCTTGAGATGTGAAACTGAAGGATTATTACCTGACCATATCTCATGTGGAGTCACGTCGACTAGCGCTGAAAAAGGAGACATATTCACCAGATATCTTTTAGTGTCGACTGCCTCTGCCCATAATTCTTGTGCAAGCCCAACACCACTTAGCATTCTCCTTGTCTTATCCATCAATGTTCTGTTCATTCTCTCAGAAACTCCATTTTTTTTGTGGGTTATATGATTTTCTATTTTGGTGTGCTATGCCACACTCCTTACGTAACTAATCAAATTATTTTCCACAAAATTCAACACCATTTTTAGTTATCAACACCTTAATATTCTTATCTATCTGGTTTTATACAAGAGCTTTAAACTCTTTAAATTTCTCAACAACCTATGATTTATTATTTAGGAAATATATCTAGGTCTTCTTGGAGAAATCATCTATGAAGGAGACATAATACATGGATACATAAAGTGAAGGAACTGAAACCGGGCCAAACACACGACTATGAACCAATTCTAGAATCCCATTTTCCCTTGTCGCTCTAGATGGAAACCTCAAATGATTTTGTTTTCTATATATGCAATGTTCACAAAATTCGACCTCTAAATAAAATTCAGGAAAACATTTGAACATACCTTTGCTGTGCATAGCTTGAAGTTATTTTTCTCCAATGTGTCCCATCCTCTCATGCCATAGCATGGTCAAGTCAATTTTATCATGTCTTGTCAAGTCGGTTTGTACCAACTCAACCCGAGTCAGGTTGAGTTGAGTCAAATTCGAGTTGACTTTAAGAGAAACAATGTTGTTTCATCTAGTCAAGTTGACATTCCTTAATAACTTATATATGGTTCCAATTCAAACTCCTTTCATTGAGACCATCGGACTTTTGACCATCTTGCATGAATCCGTTTGAAACATAGTGTGTACCCCAACATCACTCATCTTACTAACATATATCACATTTCATGCCAAACTTGTAATGTGTAGCACACCTGGAAGGATTCTTTCCCTCCCATCCTGCAGTATCACTTGAACTCTTCCTCTTCCAACAATTTTTGTTGTCAAGTTGTCCCCCAATAAAACATCACCTCCATCATATCATTCATACTTTTAGAATGATTCTCTATGTGGTTTCATATGATAGGATGATCTTGAGTCGATTAACCAAACACCTTGATCTGATTGTGTACTGGTCGACGCCAGGTACACATCACCTCCCTTATCCAGGGTTGTCTTTCTCTTAGCCGACTGCTTCTCTTAAGATATCATACTAACTTCCATCACCCTCGACTTACAATCCTTTTTGTAATTCCTAGCTTTACTGCATTTCTAGCATCTTCTTGTCGATTGAATCATGAATTTAGATATACCCTTTGACTTAGACTTTCTACCAGATAATTTTCGATTATGTCTTTCAACCGCTGGACCTCTCACCAATAAAGCATATTTGGTCGATCCTTTCATGTTCTTTCTTGTCATTTCTTTTGACATTAGAGAAGCAACCATGTCTTCTAGTGCTAGTGTGATTGTATTACTAAGCTATCCTAGGAGTTTGGAAAAGAACATAATAGGATTATACACTTCTCCTCCTCAGTGATTTTAATATCTGTAGACGATAACTAGCTTAAAATGGTATTAAACGCATTTAAAAGATTAGTGATTGAACTGCCATCACTCATTCTCAGAAGATACATTTTCTTTATGAGAAATAGATTATTCACTAGATATTTCTACTATTATAATCTCCCCATCTTGTCCCACAATTTCGTGTCCAAATATTCACCTGAGACATTCAACAATACCAAATCTCCATGACAAATCCGAATCGTACTTCTTTCTCTTCTTTCAAATTTCTCCCATTCTTCCATCGACATGCATGTCGGCTGGGTACTTGGATAGACCGTTGTCCCTTTTTCTCAATCTACAATAAGATATTGCATTTTAATCTTCCAAAGATCAAAATTATGGCCATTGAATTTTTCTATCTCTATTCTTGAACTGCTCACCATTCTTTACCATGATCTTTACCACAATTTATGACTTGCAACTCTTACTCTACCTAGGGTTTAGTTCTCAGATTCAAGATTGGTAAATCAATATTTGATACACTCGTAAAAGCATAACACAATTATGATACCACTTTTGAGAAAACGAGAGACACTTCCACACTAAACCTAACATAGGAGAAGAAGAATTTAATCAAGAACGTAAATGAAAAAACAATCACACAATACACATATATTTTACCCTGGAAACCCAAACTAGGAAAATTATCATTCCTTGAACATTCTTCTCTCTTGTTGTCTTATTCAATATGAATAAAATGTTACATGTCTAACCTTGGTCTACACCTAAGACACAATCGACATCATACCCTCTTTCCCATGCAAGAACAACCCTATAGCCAATCCAACTTACATCTGCATGACCAACAACCTACATCTAAAGATTACTCTAAAGATTGGCTATCCTGAAATTTATGCATTAGCCTTTGCGACCTTACAATATGCCCCTTTATAGGATTTATAATAGGAAAAAAACCTAAGGACTTGGTGCCCAAAAATGGTTACATATCCATGCATATAATTCGCTACAAATCCAACAAATATCGGGATTCTTTTACAGTCGACTACCAGTGGACCTTCATTCGATCTTTAGTCGGTCACCACACATACACCTGGAAATATCACATTGGTTGACCTATTCAACTTGTTGTCAATGCCTTCACCATGTCGAATTGCCTCGACCTTTGAATTTGACTTTACCTGATCGATTCACCTAGACCTTTTACTTGTTCTTGATCTACCCCGATTTCCACCTTTAGTCGATCCACCTCGACTAGAATTTCATTGCAAAGAATATAACAACCCAACACAGAGGATCCTGAAGAGGGGGAGTGCCATTAAAATATGTGAGTGAAGGGGACCCCACTAAATTTCATTATTAATAGTGGAAGCCAAAAGAACCTCATCTCAACAGAGGTTGTCAAGCAGTTGAGATTGCTGAGAACACCACACCTGCAACCATACAACATTGAGTGGCTTCGCCATGATCGATATCTTCGTGTCAGCCACCTATTTATCATGTCCTATGAAATCAAAATCTTCAAGGATGTTACTAGACAAATCAATAAGTGCTGACACAAACTAATCTCCCTAAATTCAACAAGAAATTAGAACAAAACATGTCAGAATACAAACTTCTCCTTAGATTTCCATTCTAATGTATACTAGTTCAATGAGGGATAAACGACATACCATTTAAAAATGGTTTGATCCTTGCTAGTGTTCTCCTTGCTCTATATCAAGGTCTATGGGATGTTGAACCTATTGAGAAACACAAACCAACAAAGATAGAGAAATGATATATATATTCCAATGAAACCTATGCATAAGATCAAGGAGTTATGCAATAAAATTGGAGACACTTTTATAGGAAACACATGTATTACTATATTATATTGATGAAAGTGGAGAATACAACCTATGCCTTGATGTTTCAAGGTCCCTTCTGATGGCCCTTTGCCTCAACACACACACCTTTTCTCCAATTCTTTTGATGAAGAGTATACACATCATGACCTATAAAGCTAAATCAAAGCTATCACAAACACAATCTTTAGCATAATTCTTCATACATAAGCCAACCTAACTCTTCCCATGAGAGATCCCTCATTATATAGAGTGAAGAGGGATGGATGAAGGGATTAGGATGATCCCACTAAATCAGAGAAGTGAGTGAGAGCCAAACCAATCAGAGGCCACCTCATCCTTTCGAAGATTCCATTCTAGAGCCTTTGAGAAATTCTTCTTTTTCTTTGTTTAAGCATCGTCACACCCTCAAAATAAGCAACCTGCGATGACATCGCATGCCACTGTAGTGCAACATGTGACGATTTTGGATCGTCGCACCCTTAACAATGGAAAGGTGTGATGATCTTCCTTATAGGGTTTTTCAATAAGGAAAAAATGATTCCATTTCTTAGGGAAAGTCTTATTTCTTCAATAGCCTTTAGGGAATAGGGAAATAGGCAATATACATATCATCATAGGTCATGGGGGTGAAAAATAATGTGTAACATAATGCCCCCCAAAGTATGAAGTTGGAAATGCGTGAAAACTAGAATACTTTGTAGAATGTGCGTGTCGAGAAAAAAGAGCACATCAGTCGGAAACCTGTGAACAAACAAGCATCAACATAATAACATACCATTTACTGAGGTAGGAATTCCCATACTCAGAATACAAGTGACTCTAAGCATAAGTGTCAAGTGAATCATGGCCACCAATCATATACTGTGGATCCATATCATGATTTAACATAGCCACGAGAAATACACTATGGATCTATGCTATGAAGACTCAAATTTGGGCATAGCCATGAGAAATACACGATGGATCTATGTGTCAGTAAAAACTCATGAATACTCCATCAGAACCTGGATCCATGTGACCGTATCCAGGGTCTTCATTTCCATTGTCCCGAAGTATGAATCTATCCATATGATTACAGATGTTGAAGTCGAACATGGTAGAAACCACTTGATTACTGGTCATTAATGGATACCGTTAACAAGTGTGACGGAAATCACCATTTATGTCAATGAACCCCAAGGTAGTCTAGTACAATCCAACGAATGTAAATTAATGAGCTAAAGTTGAACACTCGATGGAATTTTCCAATCAGAGGCCAATGATGTGAACCCACTGTCGAAAATGAGGAAACCTCCCATTGAGGCATGCAGGCTCCAAGGTGCTAAATGATTTCTAAGTCATATTCCTAGATAATGAGTTGAATTCAACATCAAAATACTCATCATAGGAGGGCCTTAGTGTATCCCCAATCAATGAAAAAAAACATGTAACATATTTGAAGTAGATCACAGTGTAAAGTGATTCAGGACTGACTCAGGGAAGGCCGCCATGGTAAGAGTTTGAGGACTGCATATGGTCGAATCGATAGAAGGATCATTTTGGTTGAACTTCTCTTGAACATATGAACGACACGACAATTTTATTAGAAGCATTGACTCAAGGAGGACCAATATACAGATTTGCAGATGATCAAATGAGAGACAAATGGATTTCCCAACCTAGATGCCACAATGAAAAGGGGTGTCATGTTCAAGAATGACTTACTACCACTAACACAGATAGAGATATACATTTCTTTTCAAATTCCCCCCCACCATTTCTGGTGAGTACCTCTTTATTTTTACACAAGCTTGAGGAGGATAACATATGCTTGAACTGTAAGCTCATCCTTCGGATGAGTCCCTCAGATTATTTTTGACGAACCCTAGGAAGGAGTGGTTTGGTCCCATATGGGTCTTTTGATGTTTGTTTTATGAGTCCAAAGAAAGAAAAATCAAGGGTTTTTCATGTTTAGAGAGTTTGAAAAACACTTAAATAAAACTCCAAAATGTATTTTTCTGTAAAGTACTCTGATGAGACTAAAAAAAAGATAATCTACCGCTCAACATATGTTTTCTTCAAATAGTTTAATGAGCGTGAAAAGAACAAGATCGCTCGACAATATTTTCATGTTAAGGGAGTTTGAAAAGAGCTTAAAGAGGACAGGGGGGTTTATTTTTCATATATCCTTTACGAGTTTGAAAAAGTGATAAAAGTATACTTGGTTAAATTCTCATATATTTATGAGAATGAGAAAGAACAAAGACTATGCTTGACGTTTTTTACTGAAAAAACTTAAAAGAATATTTACATCAAACAATTTGCAAAAAACACGTAAAAAACAATTAAAGCTTTGATCCATATCAAAATATGTAGTCGCCTGATCTGTATCCTATAATTTTGACACTTTGAAGTGTTCCTTAGGGTTAACATAGGTGACAAATAATTTAATTTTAGGTAAAAAATGGTAAAATAGGTTAAATAAGTAAAAAAAAATTCATTTTTACCATTCCATTTGTATTTCACCAAAACTAGTGTCAAAACCCCCATTTTTACCTGATCTTCAAGCGATGATTGCCCCCATTTTTACATGATCTTCAAGTGATGATTCTGACGTGATTCATGGATGATTTTTCGAGCTGTCTTCGTGAGGTTGGTGCTCTCCATTTCCTCTCTCTTTCTATAGCAATTTAATTCAATTTTTATGCTCATTTCTGAGTTTTATGGACAAATTTTCAAAGGAGAAAGAACCTCCAAATCATCGTAGGCTCTCTATATCAAGAACTGCGACGATCTGGGATCGTCGTAGGGGTTAAAAAATGAAGTGAGATGATGTCACACTGTGATAAACCCGTGATGTGCGACGACCACAACTCAAAAAGAAAAATGAATAAATAAATTAGGGAATCCAACCAATTCATATTTTCAATGAACTAACTCATGTTTAAATGTTCATTGACAAACTTTCCACGGTTCAGGATGCTTGAATGGAGGGAAAGAGAACATGAAGAGGGAGATTATATTGCGGGGAATGACCCCAACATAGTTATGGCACTCCGGGTGTGTGGCTTTCTTAACTTCTTCAAAGTGCAGGGAATGAGGGCCCAATTAGTTCTATTAGAGCACTTAGTCTGAATGTGGGATGTGAATGAACAAGTTTTCCATGTTGGGGCACATACACTCACTTTGGAGATTGATGATATCTATTTCTTCACCGGTTTATCTCGTCGTGGGTCTCGAGTGTCATTATCAGGAGGCAGGGGAAGAGGTGAGATAATGGATTACTATGTCTGTGAAACCAAAGATTCTGTGTTCGATCCCCAATATGGTCACCAATTTTGTTACTGGACAAATCGGTAAGTGCTGACACAAACTAATGTCCCTAACTTCAACAAGAAATTAGAACAAAACATGACAAAATACGAACTTCTCCTTAGATTTCCATTGTAATGTATACTAGTTCAATGAGGGATAAATGACATACCATTTAAAGGTTGTTTGATCCTTGCTAGTTTTTTCCTTGTTCCATCTCAAGGTCTGCGAGATGTTGAACCCGTTGAGAAACAAAAACCAACAAACAGGGAGAAACGATATATATATTCCAATGAAACCTATGCATAAGATCAAGGAGTTATGCAATAAAAATGGAGACACTTTTATAATAAATAAATGTATAACTGTATTATATTGATGAAAGAGGAGAATACAACCTATGCCTTGATGTTGCAAGGTCTCTTTCGATGGCCCTTTTCCTCAACGCATACACCTTTTCTCTAATACTTTTGATGAAGAGTATACACAACATGACCTGGAAAGATAAAGCAAAGCTATCACAAGCACAATCTTCAACAAAATGCTTCATACATAAGCCAACCTAACTCTTCCCATGAGAGATCACTCCTTATATAGAGTGAAGAGGGATGGATGAAGGGATTAATATGATCCCACCAAATTAGAGAAGCGAGTGAGATCCAAACTGATCAGAGACCACCTCACCCTTTCGAAGATTCCATTCTAGAACCTTTGAGAAATTCTTCTTTTTCCTTTGTTTGAGCATCGTCACACCCTCAACATGAGAAACTTGTGATGATGTTGCAGACCACTGTGGTGTAGCATGCGATGATTTTGGATCATCGCACATTTAACACTGGCAAGGTGCGATGATATTACTTGATAGGGTTTTTCAATAAGGAAAAGATGATTCCATTTCTTAGGGAAAGTCTTATTTATTCAATAGACTTAAGGGAACATGGAGATAAATGATTTACATATCTTCAAAGGTCACGGGGGTGACAAAAATAATGTGTAACAAAGTATGAGGTACTGTGCATTGTTTCTCGACTGGAATTCTATTATGTTTTGTTAGGCCAATTATATATTTGGAAGCATCATGTTGTTTCCAAGTCTCAACCCCGTAGTGCCATTGTTACTCAGGGGGGTGTTGAGACTCGAAATTGACATCCCCATTACCCTATTATACTCTTCATTTATACCTTTTTGGCCTACCTAGATCTTGGGTGAATGACAAGAATGCTACCATTAGCCAGTGATAAGGTCATAAGGTAAAGTATGGTCAATTCATGCATTTTGTGGTTTATAGAGTTAAGGAATTAAATATTTCATGTACTAATGCTTCAATTTACCATGTATAAATCTTTGACCTCTAGATATCCAGTGTTCTTGTACTAGCTCAGTTATCCGGTACCTGCGCACCAAGACTGCCACTGTCCGAATCCAGTACCAAACACATCCGGTACTAAAATCTCATCTGTTGTGATCCAGTACCAATGGCTGTGGACTGTTGTGATCCAGTACCACCATTTGCGCACTGTTATGATCCGGTACCATCTACCTATCATGATCTGGTACCAATATAGAGAACCGAATGTACCAAGTTTAGCTCCAGCTCACCCAAGACAATTGGTGGATGTTTATTTTCTTTAACAAGGCTATGTTAGAATAGTTTGTTGATTTCCTCATCCTCATGCACTTTGTGTCATGAGGATGAAGCTAAAATATGTAACCAAATAATTAAATTTAAACATTTGACTGATTTGCAAATCATTTCATCTCCTTGTGTTTCACGACTAAGACTATTAAATAGCCGTGGCAAGGATGGTGGAAGAGGAGGAGAGTTAGCATATTACCAACATGTGAAACAACGTGTGATATTGCAGAACATATTCTGAGTGAAGACTAATAGGAAAATGCTATTTATCTCCATGTCTTGATTGTCTATGATTAAATATGAGTTGAGTTGTTAACAAAAGTTTGATGTTATGTTTTGAGATTTGAGTGAGAGTAATGTGTGGGTTGGAGACAAGCCTCTTGTAGACTTCAGTAGCTGACCTGTTGAAGTGGCAAGGGCCCATCGCCCAACAAAGGTCAACATCTTCGTAGATTAGCATTAGCATTTGTTTTCAGTAGTGTAAACATTAAATCAATTGAAGATTTAACTCTATTAGATGATAGCAATATAACTTAGACGAGTATTTCCATTATAAATTTGCTTAGAGATATTTACTTGCTCTGTTTTTGCATATGCTCTGTTTTTATGAATTTGGTTTTTAGACATGAATGTTGGCAGCAATGGTCAGACATATTTGAAGGAGAACTAGTGAAGTCCACAATAGCACATTGTGAACCACAACATACTCAGTATATTGACTATTGAATTGCCCATGCTATGTCTTGATGATTGATGTGTGATTTCCCTTTCAGAAGTGTGGATTGCATAGTTACTTTTCTGGGTCAGATAATAGAGTTGATCTATCAAACCAACTCCATCCCATACTTGAATGTGCCATAATGGAGTGGATAGCCTCTTTGTGAAAGACAACCAAAGTGCATTGTAGTTTGCTATTTTGATTTGTTTCCAGCATGCATAATCTAGTTTAATTCTATACTCACGACATTAGAAATTACCTTTCTTACTGGTGTCTTGTAATTATATTGATTACGAATCCTAGATTCATAATTAATGAGTGCATTATACTAAACATATAATTTCCACAACATTTTGGCGCCCTTGTCGGGGACTTGCAAATGGTAGGAAGTGATTTTTACCTTAGATTATTTGTATAATTATTTTAAGGCTGCTTGAGGGTGGAGGATAAAATGTTTAGGACGTGAGTGAAGAGCCACGCATCCACTAGAGTGGGGTTCTCCAAAGCCAGGTTTCCTTCTTACCTTCTATATAGAATTAGGATTTCAATTCAGTTAAAGAATCATATTTCCATTTTATGCATAGATATAGAGATAACAAGGGTAGATTTGTAAGCTCCAAAGATTCAAAAACAATCCCCCACACAAATC
This sequence comes from Picea glauca, assembly GCA_000966675.3. NCBI lineage: Eukaryota > Viridiplantae > Streptophyta > Pinopsida > Pinales > Pinaceae > Picea > Picea glauca. The sequence goes on along the minus strand of JZKD02S1631368.1, from coordinate 139,444 downwards.
CAACTGACACTGGTGTAGGAAAAATTCCACCAACAAAAAATTCAAGGGGAGCCAACGAGGCTCTAGAAGGAGAACTTAAAATGGAAGAATCAGTATTGGGACAGGTAAAACGTGAGTTTGTTGAACATTTAGGAGACACAAAAAATCCAGTTTCTGAACCATCCATCAGTAGAATGGAAAAATAAGAAGGAAATGCAGCCACAAAGACCGAGACTTTTGGGTTTCCAATCTTGGATATTTCCAGAAACATCGGCATGAAGAATATCCTACTATCGTCATTACCCACTTTCAGAGGTATGTCAATTGAGGATACAGATTTATTTTTATTCGAGTTTGACATATTATGTAGAATATATAACTACTCAGATGATGCCCCAAAAATTAAGCTTTTTCCTGCTACAATGAAAGATTTAGCCTTAAGATGGTTCATGAGCTTAGGAGAAAATACAATCCTTTCTTGGGATCAAATGAAAGACACATTTTTACGAAAATAACAAGAATATTGTAAGGATAATGTTAAAACGACATTTTTAAAATGCAGCAAACAGAAGATGAAATCCCTAAAGAATACTTAGAAAGGTTCTTATACAATTATCAAAAGTCAAAACTATTCACCACAGACCTAGCTATAGTAAGAACTGTATTCTTGAAAGGTCTCAGAGATGATTGCATAGAAGTTTTAAACTTGTTGAGTTCAGGAGATGTACACCAAAAGCCTTTTGCAGAAATTGTTGATTATTGTAGGAGATACTCAAGAGTACAAGCTAAAACAGGCAAAGGACCAAGAGAACCTTTTAGAAGAAATACAAAATAAAGCTCAAGGACTGTCACCAGAACTGAGTTAGGAAACTTATTGGAGAACTTTAAAATAGACATCTTGAGCACAATAAGTAACCAGTTAGATACTCTGAAATTGAAAAAGAAACAAGAAGAAGATGCTTTAGCGATATTTTGTCATAGATGCCGAAAGAAGCACAACAACAAGAAAGAATGCCCATTAAATGTCATAGAAATCTATGGTTTGTGTACACTAGAACACCCCACATCTGAGTGTCCAACCTTGCTTGAGATACAAGCCATGTATAGAGGAGGAGGAGTCCCAAAAGAACAACCATACCCTTCTAGAAGACCTTGGAGAGCCCAAAATCCCAATACATTTTATGATCCTAATACACAATATTAACAACAACAATGGGGTCCTTTCCTAGTGACCTATCCACAATGGACACCTCAGCAAACTCAACCTTGGCAACAAGGTTGGAGGGGACCTATGTATGGAAATCCCTCTTACCCTACATATCCACAGTACCCTGCAAACATTTCCCAATTACTACCTGGATTCAACCCACCACAGATGCAAGATTTACTCCCACCTCCTATACAACAACAATTTACAACCCCCTTGAACCCTAATCAACAACAACAAGTATCTATAAATTCCAATCAACAACCACAAAACCAAGCTTCCCAAAATCCTCCAAGACCAACAACAATCCCTGACCAGCCAATCCCTAACCCCAATAATTGACCCACCCACCCTGTGCAGAATACCGAAGTTCAAACCTTCCCCACCTCTGAAATTCAACTACGATCGGGGAAAGTTGTAAACCAATCAGATCCTGCAGTAATAATTCAAGAAGAAAATGATAATCATTATGAGGAAGTAAACACTCAAACCACCCCTGCAGAAGAAGAGGCCTCTCCTCCTATTCCAATCATTTCTCAGTCTATACGAGTACCCCAACAAATTAATCTCCCACCTTATCCTGAAAGACTATTAGTGAAGAAACTTGACCCACCCTTGCACAAAGATATAGAAGATGAATTATGAAATGTGTGCATAAAAATACCTCTGCTACAAGCCATTAAGGATATCCCTATATACACCAAAATCATAAGGGATATTTGCATTAAGAAACCAAGAAGGAAGAAGAAGGAACCTCCCCTTGTTCAGGTAATGGGAAAATTATCTGAATTTATTTATGAAATTCCATAGAAATATAATGATCATGGAAATCCAATAGTCACTGTCGAAGTTAATGGCATTTCTCTACCAAACACACTCATTGATTTGGGTGTAGCTATTAATGTAATGCCTTTTGACACTATGCAAAAGATCCAAATCAACTAGTTAAGACCAACCCAAACCATGACCGAGTTGGCAGATAAGTCAGTCATTAGCCCTGTAGGAAGTCTAGATGATGTCACAGTCACTCTAGTTTCTTGGGAATATCCAATAGAATTTTTAGTCATCTATTCTAAATCATCCTCCAAACCAGGACACCCTGTGGTTCTTGGCCGCCCTTGGCTGGCCATAGTAGATGCCTTTATTAGCTCCGGTCTGGTGAGATGACTATATCCAATGGCACACATAGCCAAAAACTTGTCCTCTTCCCTCCTGCCCAACCGACACAGGAAATACCTATTTGGTTAGAAAACCCTTATGGAGAGGAAGATTGCATTAGACCTCTGTTAACACTTGAACAAGTAAGAGGAATACAAGAACAATCAGATGAACAAGTTTTAAGATTATTTTTGGTTGACACAAATTGCATTGAATACCCAAGTCTTTTGAAGAATTGTGACATATTTTTAGTTCCGAATTTCAACAAACTTGGCACCCTGATATCACTCAATTATATACTTTATCACCATCCCCCTCAGATAAGGAAGAAACTACTGAACTTATTGAGATTAACCCAGGAAAACCTTTGTATATCAACTATAGTTTGGAACCAGAACAAAAGACACAAGTGATTGAAATGCTCCAAAGACAATTTGATGCCTTTGCATGGGATTATGCAGACATGAAA
>JZKD02S1631368.1:82167-123853 GCA_000966675.3 Picea glauca | reverse complement strand
AACAATAGAAGTACGATGGACACGGAGCACCATCAGAGCACTTGGAGGCATGTAGAACGCTATGGAAAATGACACCACCTGAGGAATGGCCCAATCACTTCATACAGACTTTGGAGGGCATACCAGTGAATTGGTACACAGACTAGGAATTGTGCAAAGGAACTACAACATGGAGAATATTGCAATAGAAATTTGTAGTCTCTTTCTCATTTGAGCATGAGAACCCCAACATAGATGCAGCCCTTAAATGGATAGGAGGAGTAATATTCATCAAAGAAACAGAAATAGAAACTATCACAGAAGAACAACAATGGAATAAGCAGACAGCCAAGGAACTATTGTCATGTTACCATGTACAGGAGGAAGCACCAGACGAAGATGATCCACGCAATATTCAGATTGAAGAAGTAGAAGAAGAAATAGATGTGCAGGGACCACCCATAGAATCCAAAGTTATTTCTGAACCAATCAAGGTAAACAAAGTTAACATCGGAACAACTGAACATCCCAAAATGGCCAACATTGGAGACTACTGGGATGAGCCAATAGTAGAAAGAATAACAGAGTTGTTGCGTGAATACAAAGACTTGTTTCCTACAACATTTACAGAGATGAAGGGTATAGCAGGAGAACTAGGAGAGATGAAGATACCACTCAGAACTGAAGCGAGACTGATCAGACAGTTACCATATAGACTGAACCCCATATATAAATAGAAATTTAAAGAGGAGATCAACCAGATGCTCGAAGATGACATAATCGAACCAGTTGAGGAATCAGAATGGATAAGCCTGATGGTAGTACAGGACAAGAAACAAGGAAGAGTGATTAGGATATGTGTCGACTTGAGGAAGTTGAACGATGAATGCCTACATGACCCATTCCCTACACCATTTATGGATGAAGCATTAGAGAATGTGGGGGGACATGAAGCTTACTCATTCACTGATAGATTCTCAGGCTACCATCATATTAAGATAGCACAGGAGGATAGACACAAGACCATGTTCGCGATGGAATGGGGATATTATCAGTACACAGTCATGTCATTTGGACTAAAGAATGCACCCTCCATATTATCCAGAGTGGTCATCGCAAGATTTAAGGAATTCATCCATCATTTTCTCGAAGTATACCTGCATGATTGAACATTTTACAATCTTTTGAAACATCATGTGGAAGTGTTACGACTAATGTTGGAACGATGCAAACAATGTGAGATATCATTGAATATCAAGAAATTCATATTTGGAACACATACTATTGGTCCACATAGTATGCAAACAAGATTTACTAGTGGATCGGACAAAGATCACAATCATTGTGAACTTACCAGCACCAAAAACAGTCCTCCAGTTAAGAGCAACGATAGGACACACTAGATACTATAGGAAATTCATCAAAGGATATGCACAGATCACAACACCAATGGAAAATTTGCTAAGGAAAGCTACAAAATATCAATGGAACGATGAGTGTCAACATGGTCTAGACACTTTGAAGGAAAACATGGTTACTACACCAATATTAGTGTTTCCATACTGGGAAAATACATTCCATGTGCATGTAGATGCATCAACGATATCACTTGGAGATATCTTAAAGCAACCAGGAGTAGGAGACTTGGATCACCCGATAGCGTTCGCAAGAAGAAAACTATCAAACTCAGAAAAGAATTATAACACGATGGAAAGAGAAGGATTGGCTATGGTTTACGCACTACAGAAGTTCAGACATTACCTATTGGGGAAACATTATAAGATGTTTACAGATCACTCAGCCCTGAAATACCTAGTCAACAAGCCAGTGTTGGGGGGGAGAATTTGTCGATTATTATTGTTATTTCAAGAATTTGACTTAGAAATAATAGTCAAACCAGGAAAACTGAATGCAGGACCTGACCACCTATCACAGGTCACAAATGGAGAAGAACCTGTGAACTTAGAAGACAACTTTTCAGATGCACAGTTATTCTTAGTACATATTGTTGATGACTACTTCACAAAGATCATCCAGCACTTGAGCATAGGTACCACACCGCAAGAATATACCACCGCACAGAAGAATAACTTGGTAGTCTGCGCAGCCGACTATCAACTAATCACAGGACATCTATACAAGATGGGCACAGATAGAATTTTAAGAAGGTAAGTGTTAGAGCATGGATGACCAAGAATTTTAGCAAAATCCCGTGAGGGAATGGCAGGAGGGAATTATGCAAGAAAATCTATTGCACAGAAGGTACTCCATGCAGGATTATGGTGGCCAACGATCCATAGAGACTCGAAAGAGTATTGTCAGATATTCAATGTCTTTCAAAGGGTAGGCAAACCCAACAAAACGGACAAGATGCCATTACGACCGCAAGTGAAATTACAGGCATTTGATAAATGGGCAATAGACTTTGTGGGACCAATTAACCCACTAGCCAAAAGAATAGGGGCAAGATACATCATCATCGCAATGGAATACCTAACAAGATGGGCAGAAGCCGCACCAGTAAAATGTTGTAGCACAAAGACATCTTCACACTTCTTATTTGAACAAGTAATTAATAGGTTTGGGTGCCCAATAGTTTTGATGAGCGACCAAGGCACACACTTCATAAATAGCACCATATGTGCGATGCTCGAAGAGTTTGAAGTTCACCACCAGAAAATCACACTGTATCATCCACAAGCGAATGACATAGTAGAAGCCTGTAAAAAAATTCTAGAGAACGCACTGACAAAGATCTGTAACGTCAACAGATATGACTAGGACCTCAAAGTACCAGCAGTATTATGGGCGTATAGGATGACATGAAAAAATTTGACAGGGAACACACCATTCAAACTAGTCTATGGCCAAGAAATAGTGCCAATAGAATTTTTAGTACCCATCTTACGCATAGCAGCTATCACACAAATGACTGAACGAGGCACAATACAAGAAAGACTGAATCAGCCATTGTCAATAGATGAAGATGAAATCCTGGCAGAATTCCATCAACAAGTGAAGAAAGCCATAGACAAAGCTTGGCATGATCGACACATCGAGAAGAAGACGTTCAAGGAAGGAGATCTAGTATTTCTCTATGACAGCAAATCGTTTCAGCACCTAGGAAAGATGAGAATGCATTGGTTAGGACCATACGAGGTAAAATCTGTAATAGATGGAGGATGTGTGCAGTTAAGATATTTAGTAGGCCCAGACCTCAAAGGAATGCTCAATGGGAGCCAATGGAAGTTGTACAAGGATAGTCAACCACCCACCATGCAGTAAAAATAAAATAAAAAATAAAAAATAAAAACAGAGAACAAAAAGAGGAAACAAAACTAAAAATCTTGAAGCACACCAGAGATAGAAAATCCCCATGAAGTTTGAAACATGAATTCAGAAAAGGCAAGGACAATGGTTACATACCAAAGAAAAATGAGCAGGCAATGGAAAGTCGGAAAAAGCAGTATGACAGGACAGAACTAAGCAAAATTAAGGCATGACAAGGACTAATGGAACATCACATTAAACACGCCAACTAGAAACTGCAAAGTAAGCGTAATGGTAAGTATGAAACTACCGCAAATTCATTGAACCCACAGTTATGGTGCATTAATCGCATCATGCAGGAAGCGTCCTCGACAAGCTTCATGACAAGCCCATACAACACGTGAGCACGGAAGCAACTAGTCTATTTGTTAAAGGAGAACAGAGAGAGAGCCACAATAGCCAAAACAAACAGAGTGAGACCACAGAGCTCACCAAAGTCATTCAAACTTAGAAAACATTCGACAGTCGCCACTATGGCACCACCGAAGCCTACAGAAAACTAGGCTAGATAGCCAGACCAACCAGGCTTCAAACTAGGTCACAAGGACCACTGGAAAAAAATGAGCAGAAGCAGCCAGAGATCATCAATATCGACAAGATCCCATCCTCAAAGATGATACTGGTGAACTCTACACTAATACTAGAAGAGATTTAGTAGCCACAAGCAGAGGCCATGAAAGAGGATATTCTAGCAGCGGCGCAGGAGCCTCAGAACGAGGAAGTGGAAACCCAATGGGAAGTACAACCAAAAAGCACTGAAGCAGTAGTGGAAGTTAACAGAATGACTAAGAATCTGGGAGTATAAGTGAAAACAGACGAGTCGCAAGAACCCAGCCTAGGTCAAACAATAAAGGAGACCACTCGAACTACCTTGGCTTGGCTAGAGTGGCTTACAGAGGAGCAACCATGAGTTTTTGGAACTTCGAACCAACCATTATAGTAGGAAGACAGAGTTCATATACCAAGCTCACCTCACAAGAAACCGACAGCAGAAATTGTGCTACCACGCATACCAAATGGAGTACAGGTAGATCCGCAGCTACTGGGTCACGTCGGGAAGCTCAAGTATTGTGACCATGACGTATCAGACAAAACCAAGTACTTGTAACTTGCACCGAGGGTTTTTATGCAAAACATAGTCATAAACCAACTTGGAGAAGCGATCACCCATCCACACCAGTGGGCAGTTGGACTGGAAAGAACAAGAATTTTAGGTTTACTCAAACTTCCACATTTTTCCATAGGCCAGTACGCCATTGCATGCGTCAAGCAACTTCTAGCAGTCACACACATAGGGGATATATGGCTGGACAAACCTGTCCCCATAACTATAGAGCTTATTGCACAGATAACAGGACTACCCAGTCAGGGCATGGATCCCGCGTAGATTCTGAACGATAAATCCAAGGAGAAAGCATTAGCAGAGGAAATGAAGAAGAAATATTGTACCACTAGGGGAACAAGAGGCATTATAATCAAACGGATCAACAATGCAGTGACACAATTGGGCGCAAATATCTTAGCCTGTAATTTTTTAAGAAAATGCTGCAAAGATGAAGTACCAACATAAGTCATCGTAGTTGCAGCTCAGTGCGTAGAAGGAACCTCTATGACCTGGGCGCCTTATCTATTAAACTTGTTCCAAGTGGACTAGAAGGATGGGCAGGACCTCGGTAAATAATTCCATTACTCATGGTTATTCACCCTCATAGCCTTCATGGGATGGCAGGAACCAGAGTATGTAATTTTTTGTACTAGACTTCAGCCAGCGGGAGCGAGATATCTATTACTAAAATCCAAGCCATAGGCCAGGAATAAGAGGGATAATGGAATCATATTTTAAGCATACCTATGAGACATAAAGAAATATATCAATCGATCATGGAGAATAACACAAGAGGTTGTCGCGCGATATGGGGATATCGCTAAATTCTGGGCTACACGTCAAGCCATGTGGATACAACCAAGGCAGGATCGAGATAAACAGTGGCTATAGATGCACTACTTCATCAGAGAGGGTGACATTGACATGGTCATCATGAAATGTCTTGATGAATGGAGAATCCCATCCATTCCCCTGGATGTCCTGGAAATAACAGTAGAAGGAGAGGCAATACAGGTGAAAACATAGCCTCTACAAATCCCAGTGCCCAAGAAACCAAGGACGAGACAAAACAATTTGACTCGGGAAGACGAAGGTTTGAAGCATATAGGAACCCAAAAGGGGCAGAAAGAAACCAACGGACAGCCGAAACAACCTAAGGAAACGCAAGAGACCACCCCAAATCCCATCACACGGGAACCAGGGGGAACGAAAAGACTAGTTGTGTAGAGAGAAGATGCATGCAAGAAATCAAAGGTGAAATGAGCATTACCAAACTATATGATCACGGAGGATGATGGATAAATGATCATTGAAATGGTCCAAGATTGTCTAGCAGAAGACTTCGATCACGCAGCACATCACAGGGATAAACTGCAAAAAGAGCTGGTTGAAATGGGACATCTCCTCAAGACACTAGGGGAGGCCCAAAGAGCAAGTAGTAGCAGAGGCATAGATCCATCGACAACATAGACCAACAAAAGAGAGGAGGTAGAAGAACGAGACCCAATCCTTCCAATGCCACATGCGTATACAATGGTCTACATAAAACCTAGCATGTTTTGAATGGATGAAATCGTGGGACAAACACCACTAAAGGATTTGGACCACATCCAATTGGTCTTGACACGGATGCCATCAATGGCACTATACAAATTGCAGGTTAGCATCGACCACGAAATGTGGTCTTGGGCACATAAAAACTTAGTCGAGCTATAGAAAGAAACAAAGAAGCAGGAAGAACTGAAAAAAGATTGTGAGCAGGCCAAATCCAAAACTCGAGAGGATAAAGAATGTAGGAACGAACTGGAACGAAGATTGGGAGATATTTTTGGGAAAATTTCGAGCACTATGCAAGGAAATGAACTCCCAGCCGCAAAAAAGATCGACCAGATTGCTCAGGAAATTGATCGATATCAGAAGGAGATCGAGGTTATCCGAGAACATCTCACACCAACAACTCCACTGGCAGTAAAGGAGCAAAGGAAGCAGGAAGAAATGATGTAACTGCAGGAGATAGAGCAACAGCTTAGCACAGTAGCGAAATGTTTCGATAAAGTAGCGCAACTTTGGACAAGGCTGGAGGAGAATCCATAGGTCCAACACTAGGACAAGGAAGAGGAGAGAATCAATGTAGTGTTCCAAGAACTCAAACAGTGGTAGAAGACCATATCAATCCCATAATGAGTCAAAGGGACACAAGAGATGAAGAAGATGCAGGCATAACTTATCACAGCACAAATGTAGAAACAGGAGAGTCAGGCTCAAATAGAACCATTGCAGGAACGAGTAGCATAAGTACCTGCACAGGAAGAAGGAGATAGAACACAAATAGCATAGACATAGGTAGAATGTACAGGATTATTGAGCAATGAAGTGGTAGTTCAGGTATTGGATACCATTAAGGAGAATACCATGCAGGCACTGACAAAAGCAGCAGAGTTGAAGGAAAAGTTCTAGACGATCATCGAGGAGATCGAGGAAACTCAGAAAGATTAGGTGATTCGGGACGAGTCACATGTCAGTGTTGGGGCCTGTTGGAACCAGGCCGAAGTGGAAAGAAGGGAAATTGTGGGAAATAAAGTGTGCAGAAATGGAAGTAACAGCTAGAGAAAGAACAGCATACGTGCATGCAAGAAAGCATGCACAAGGAAAGTGACAGTTGGATGAAGAACAACACGTGTGCATGGGAGGAAGACCTAATGTTGGTAAGGTTAGGGTTTTGGTAATTTTCAGTAAGNAGGTGAGAGAAAATAGGGTAAATATGGCCGAAATGGTGTTTATTTAGGTGGCTTTTAGCGACAAAATTGAGGACCGACATGTTCAAAAACACGGGTATTCCAACAAAGGAAGAACACCTTCAGTAACCACTCACACAACCACATCAAAGATCAAAAAACCCTATCCAATGCGACCACTTGGAGCAATTTATTAATGCAAAATAAAAATATTACAGAGAGATTTTACAAGAGAGTTTCTCACAATCTATCATTGGCAAATGACACTCCATTCTCTTTAAATAGAGATCATGGACCAATCGAGTGCTAAGCCACGGATCAATGGTCGTTAATATCAAGGAGAATATGAACCGTCGGATCACTCTATGTCAGGAACAGATCATGACCGTCGGATTTCCTAACTATAAATGCATACTAAAGAATCACACTAAGAAACACACTTTTACCTAATGACACATTAGACCAATTAGATATTAACTAACTCCTAAGTGTCTAAATATCCTAACATCCCCCCTTAAGAACAACTTAGGATAGGATTGAAGGATTTACAATGTTGACACAATAGGATAAGGAAGGAGGCATTAGAGACTATCCCCCCTTGATGACAACTTCCTAAACTCCTAACATAGATCAAAGTTTGGAAAACTTCGCTTCTGTAAGAGACTTTGTGAAAATGTCTACAACTTGATATTTTGTAGGAAAAAAGAACTCTTCAATAACTTGATCATGAATGATTTTTCTGATGAAGTGCATGTGTAGATCGATGTTTTTTTTGTGCTGATGTTGAACTAGGTCTTTGGTGATATTGATGGCACTCTAATTGTCGCACAAAAGGTTGGTCGGATGTTGATGCTGGAATCCAAAATCTGAAAGGATCTGTCGAAGCCACAAGGCTTCCTAAATTTCATTTACCATTGCTCGGTACTCTGCTTCTTTTGAAGAAAGTGCAATATCATGTTGTTTCTTACAGGCCCAACTGACAGGTCTTGAACCAAGGCTGAAAAGATAACCTGCAGTAGACTTCTTATCATCAGTGTTATAAAACTAATTTGCACCAGACATGCTTACCTAGCATCATGGCATCTCAAATTCCTTCTTTTCCAAAGCGCTACTAAAAAACTCTTCGTAAAAAAACCTTTTATAAAGGCCCACGCACCCTGCTCCATTACTGCACACATGTACACGCTAGCTAACCCAAGACAGTCCACGTGTATCTACAAAAGCACAAAAAAAAGAAAGTTGCTGACAGGACACATAGCTTTGGGTGAGTTAACTAAACCTTTCGATTATGCATGGTCAAGGGTTCGACCAATTACCTAGCTTCTTCTAGCCTATAAAAGAAGGGTTAGGGGCCCCATTTGGAAGGGGAAAATCATAGTAAAGAAACTATACCCGCTTGTGCATTCCCTTTTTCCCAACCCTTTAGCCATCCTTCTGCAAAGAGAAATATAGAGCAAAGAAGTTGGAGGATAGTTGAAGAGGAGCTTGGGACCAGGTTCGTGGAGCAGTGGTTGGCTTCATCATTGTAAGTTGATTTGTTGAAGTTAATAATAAAGAAGTACTTTTCATGTCCCACCATATGAGGTTTTCATCGTTTATTGCATACATATTGATTGAATCTCTAACCCATAAATCTATAGATCAAATGCATGTGGAGTTATTTGTTTATCTTGTGTGAATGTAGGTCAGCCTTAGGAGGAGANCGTGCATGCAAGAAAGCATGCACAAGGAAAGTGACAGTTGGATGAAGAACAACACGTGTGCATGGGAGGAAGACCTAATGTTGGTAAGGTTAGGGTTTTGGTAATTTTCAGTAAGAAGGTTGAAGATCCCAAAATGTATAAATATAGATACACAAGTATCATATAAAATTTGATGGTTGATTCAGTTTTAGATATTAGGTTGGTGTTTTTACAGTAATTTTACTGTAGGTTTATTGTTTGTAAGGGTTTGGGTTCCTATACCGTTCCAATAGAGTAATACATGAATGAAGGCATTATGCAATATTGTTATGTACCATTTTTGTAAGTTTTTGATCTATAATGGAGGAGTGAAGGTAGATCTAAGGATTAGTTCGCAAGCTGTAGATCCTGGTGCGATCTAGTTCACCTCATATAGATCTTACCCATAAGAGGGGAATTGTAAGCGCACAGCGCCGGAGATGTAGAACTTCCATAATAAAAGAGCCAAGAGCCAAATCTTTGTGGACATAGCCTAGGGGAGGTGAACCACAGTAATAACTATGTAATGTGATGAATGCATGCATCTCTTTACTTTCTTTCTGCAGTTATTGTTATTCTTAATAAATGAGTTAATACATTGTTGTGGAACTCGAATATGCGGCTCAGGAAGTAACCTGTGTAATGGTAATATGTACCCATGAGGAATAAGTGGGTTACACTCATAGCTCGTAGTGCATGGCTCTGGTTAATAAACCCCTATCTCATACTCAATCCTAAGCTATAAACACCTGAGTCTTACAGCCACCCATTTAAATCTATCTCGGGTGAGACTGCACAATGCATTCCATGTATTGTGTTGCCTTCTGGTTTACCAGGAGGGCCAATAGTTTTAGAGGCTTTGTTGGAAACCTGAAATACATGAACCCTGGGTCAATAACTCAGATAGATAGGTCGAGAATACCGACCAGAGAATAAAGGATATCCAACAAAGGCTAATGCATAAATCATAGGATAGTCAGTCTTTAGATAAATATTTAGATGTAGGTTGTTAGTCATGCAGATGTAAGCCAGATTGGCTAGAGGGTTTTTCTTGTGCAGGAAAGAGGGTATGATGTCAATTGTGTCTTAGGTGTGTACCAAGGTTAGACATGTATACTTTTATTCATATTGAATAAGACAATAGGAGAACAGAATGCTCAAGTAATGTTGGTTTTCCCGGTTTGGGTTTCCAGTGTAAAATATTTGTGTACTATGTGATTGCTTTTCCATTTATGTTCTTGATTAAATTCTTCTTCTCCTCTACTAGGTTTAGTGTGGAAGTGTCTCTCATTTCTTGACACTCTGGTTCTTTTGGTTGGATTGTTTTGGTCACGATGATAGCAGTGGGTACTCCATCAATTATCTATCTCCTTTCATTGTTTTTTGAGTCATAGTCTGAGTCTGGGCTCGACTCTGTTTATTTGATCTCAGCCACCACTAATTCTTTTGAGTGACATTCATTAGTGTTGTTCCAAGGTATTTTGTTGAAATCGCACCATTTTCCAGTGTACTTCATCTTCTCGTTACCCTTATTTTCCCGTGGCTTAGACTGGTTGTCTTGAGGTTGATTGTTTTGTGAGTTGGGGTTGCCTTTACCATACTTCGATTGTTGTAGATTTGTAGACCCAAACTCCCACTTGTTCTACTGATTAAATTTCTACTCGATTTTGACAACATATCGATAAGTGGCTCCCAGTGATTAGATGTCTAGAAATTCCATTTCAATTTGGATGTACCTGTGTAGAGCCTTATGGTATTTTAGAAACAAATGTCTTTCAGAGTCTTTGATAACTAGATTAGTGTGCAAGGTATGGAAGGTAATTGTGAACTCTGGCATGGTTTGGCCCCTCTCTTGACACAGTGTGGTCCATCTCATCTATTGGTAATCATAGTTCCCAACAGGGTAATATTGTTCGTTGACGGCATCCATAAAAAAATCCTAAGTGGGTTTAGCCTCAAACATTCCATACTCCTATGTGGAAATTTTCTCCGAATAAGTTTCCCACCAATATTTGACATGGGGAACAACCTTAAGGAGTGCAAAGGTGATATTTTCTCTATCGAAAAACTTTTGGAAAGAGAAATAACCTTCTAGCATATTTAACCACTTTTCAAAGCATTCGCATTTATGTGACCTTCAAACACGGGAATATCAAAATTAACCTGTACCTTGAAAGGGGCAGCGCTTCCAAAGTGGTTGCTTGATGAATACAAGTCTATGGTTGTTAGCAGTTGTCGAACGATTTGGGGAAAATGCTCCATCATTTCGTCCCTATGTCGCATGAGGGATTCCTATAGCAACAGTTGAATAGAATATTATTCTCCCACTCTAAGGTACCAGATCTATTATATTAGCAGAATAGAGAAATAATGAAGATAATAATACTGAGATAGCAACAAAATATTGAAATATTGTAGAGATAATAGCAGAAGAACAAATTATATGGAACCAAAACACCAGAATTATACCTTTATTGATAGGAAACAATGTTCACTTGCCTCGTCGAGGGCGCAACCTATAGCAAAGAAGAGCTCTATTACAATAATTTTCCAAGATAAAACTTTTCATACCCTCTACTCTTATTTATACTAAAACTATCTATCCAAAAGAACAATCTAGAGGAAGATCCTTCTAGAAGCGGAAGCTTCTATTAGGTCTTCTTACAATTGACTTATTCCTACTTATTGCTAGGTCTTATTAATATTAACCTTTATTACATGGAAATATATTATTCTAACCACTTGAGGGGTTAGGTAGGTTAGGTCCCTAACATACCCTCCCCCTTAAAAGCAGCCTTGTCCTCAAGGTTTAAGATGAGGAAATTGTTGCAGAATGCTAGATGGCTCCCAGGTGGCATCGGATGGAGTTGTATCTTTCCATTGAACTAACACTTCCTTGATGGTGTGTTGATGAATTCGACACTCACCCTGGTCCAAAACTGCTTGTGGCTGCAACCAGATGGATCCTTCTTCATCCAACTTAGGAAGGTTGGTTTGAGTTTGGCACTTAGTTCCAATCAGCTTCTTTAAGAAGGAGACATGGAAAACAAGATGGAGCTTGGAAGAACTAGGAAAATATAACTGATAGGACACTTGTCCCACGCGCTTGAGAACTGTATAAGGACCATACAATTTGGGTGCCAATTTTTGACAATGTTCTGCCTTGAGTGAAGTTTGTTTATAAGGTTGCAGACGAAGAAATACATGGGCGCCTTCAACAAATTGACGTTCTAAGAGACCTTGATCGGCATGTTGCTTCATGTGATTCTGATCCATGACCAAATTATCTTTGAGGGTATGGAGAATAGCCTCTCGAACTGTAAGTATTTGTTCAACTTCCTAAACCTTTGAGAAACCTAGCATGTAGGAGAGAATGGAAGGTGGATTTTGTCCATGTACTGCTTCAAAAGGAGTCATGTGGGTAGCTCTATGGTAAGAATTGTTGTACCACCATTCATCTAATGGTAACCATTGAGCCCATTGATTTTTCATTTCATAGGAAAAACACCTCAAATAAGTCTCCAAACACTTGTTGACAACTTCAGTTTGATCATCAGTCTAAGGATGATAGGCAGTGTTGATATACAAATGGGTGCCTTGTAGCCTGAACAGTTCTTGCCAAAAATTGTTGTTGAAAGTGGGGTCTCAATCAGAAAGAATAGAATGAGGCATTCCATGAAGCTTGAAGACATGATCCATGAAAAGTTGAGCCACAGTGGATGCAGTAAATGGATGTTGAAGAGCATAGAAATGAGCATACTTGGAAAGATGATCGGCTACCACCATGATGATTGACTTATTTCATGATTAAGTAATCCCAAAATAAAATCTATAGATATGTCCCTCCAAATAGCAGGTGGAATCAGAAGCAGTTGGATTGTTTCAAGGGCTTTGACTGTTTCTCCCTTGTTACATTGACAAACATCACATTCTACCACCAAAGTGCGAACGTCTGTTTTCATACCATCCTAGAAAAAATAACGTTTGACCCTGTCATAAGTTTTGGTAAACCCTGAGTGCCTAGTTGTGGGAGTAGCATGAATCTCATAAAGCACTGTGGATTTGAGTTGTGACTCTTTAATTAAATACAAATGAACTTTGTAGCGAATTTCATCATTGTGCCAAGAGTACCCTAGGGAAACTGGAGAATCATCTTGCAACTATTGGATCAAATGCGAAATTTTAGGATCTTGTAGCCATTCTTGGAGAACATCTTGGAGTCAATCTAGGACAATGAAAGATAGGGAGAAAAGGGACCCTTCATAATCATATTTTCTAGAAAGAGCGTCAACAACCACATTTTCTTTGTCTTTCTTGTAAATGATCTCATAATAATATCCAAAGAGCTTAGTTATCCATTTTTGTTTCTCTGGAGAGGAAGGTCGTTGCTCAAAAAATAATTGAGGATTTGATGATCTGTCTTAATATGGAAGAGTTTTCCCAAGAGATAAGGGCACCAGAGATCTATTGCATGCAGAATAGCCAACATTTCATTTTCATAGATTGATTGGCCCAAATGGTGGTATGAAAATTGTTTTCTAGTAAAGGTCAAAGGTCTTCCCTCTTGCATAAGGACTACTCCAATTCCTCTCCCGGTGGCATCACATTCTAGAACAAAGGTCTTTGTGAAATCAGGAAGGGACAAGAACAGAGTAGTGCACATAGATGCCCTCAGTTCTTGAAAGGCATGATCAGCTGTGGGAATCCAAGTGAAAGAATTCTTTTTAAGAAAAGCAGTGAGAGGTGCCACAATCTTTCCATAATTCTGAACAAACTTGTGATAATACCATGTTAAACCCAATTTTGATACAATATTATAGCATCACACTATCAACATTAACACCACTCCTCCCCTCCTATGTTCTATGAAGATATATTTATACAAAATATTCAATGGGAAGGATAAGAACCAATTCCCCCAAATTTAGAACTAACAAATCAAATTCAATCTGTGTTTTATAAACTAAGAAAAATTGAGAACTGGTCACAAGAGTAAATCTGGGCAAATCCTCTTCGAAGAAATGCATGTACACTCCATTTCATAGATTTTCTGAAGAATCAAATCATGAGTCACCTAATTGGGCATGTTCTACACAAAACCCATGTCCTAGAATTTCCAAATTCATCCTCACCAATCTAGAAATCATGTATGAATATTGTTGCCTAGTTGTCTATTTTTGTTGTTATGTTATCTTCATTGATGGCATCGCGTTGACTGGAGCATTGACCAGACCCTTCTCTTTGAGCTCGCTCAGATCCAGGGGGGAATTAAACGTCTCATGAAGACTAGGATCAAAACCCATATTTGCAATTATCTTGTAAATGTCTTCAACCAACTTAACGAATGAAGAATTACTAGAACTAGTTTATTCATGAAGAAGCTGATAAAAACAAATTTTCAACACCTAAAAAATGTTAAATAATAAAAATTAAAAGAAAATAATTAAAATAACTTTTTATGGTTTTATTTGGCTTTGGTGGAAAAAATAAAAGCAAAATGGAACAAAGGTGAGAGAAAATAGGGTAAATATGGCCGAAATGGTGTTTATTTAGGTGGCTTTTAGCGACAAAATTGAGGACCGACATGTTCAACAACACGGGTATTCCAACAAAGGATGAACACCTTCAGTAACCACTCACACAACCACATCAAATATCAAAAAACCCTATCCAATGCGGCCACTTGGAGCAATTTATTAATGCAAAATAAAAATATTACAGAGAGATTTTACAAGAGAGTTTCTCACAATCTATCATTGGCAAATGACCCTCCATTCTCTTTAAATGGAGATCATGGACCAATCGAGTGCTAAGCCATGGATCAATGGTCGTTAATATCAAGGAGAATATGAACCGTCGGATGACTCTATGTCGGCAACAGATCATGACCGTCGGATTTCCTAACTATAAATGCATACTAAAGAATCACACTAAGAAACGCACTTTTACCTAACGACACATTAGACCAATTAGATATTAACTAACTCCTAAGTGTCTAAATATCCTAACATCCCCCCTTAAGAACAACTTAGGATAGGATTGAAGGATTTACAATGTTGACACAATAGGATAAGGAAGGAGGCATTAGAGACTATCCCCCCTTGATGACAACTTCCTAAACTCCTAACATAGATCAAAGTTTGGAAAACTTCGCTTCTGTAAGAGACTTTGTGAAAATGTCTACAACTTGATATTTTGTAGGAAAAAAGAACTCTTCAATAACTTGATCATGAATGATTTTTCTGATGAAGTGCATGTGTAGATCGATGTTTTTTTTGTGCTGATGTTGAACTAGGTCTTTGGTGATATTGATGGCACTCTAATTGTCGCACAAAAGGTTGGTCGGATGTTGATGCTGGAATCCAAAATCTGAAAGGATCTGTCGAAGCCACAAGGCTTCCTAAATTTCATTTACCATTGCTCGGTACTCTGCTTCTTTTGAAGAAAGTGCAATATCATGTTGTTTCTTACAGGCCCAACTGACAGGTCTTGAACCAAGGCTGAAAAGATAACCTGCAGTAGACTTCTTATCATCAGTGTTATAAAACTAATTTGCACCAGACATGCTTACCTAGCATCATGGCATCTCAAATTCCTTCTTTTCCAAAGCGCTACTAAAAAACTCTT
This sequence comes from Picea glauca, assembly GCA_000966675.3. Classification (NCBI taxonomy): domain Eukaryota; kingdom Viridiplantae; phylum Streptophyta; class Pinopsida; order Pinales; family Pinaceae; genus Picea; species Picea glauca. The sequence goes on along the minus strand of JZKD02S1631368.1, from coordinate 108,356 downwards.
CGTAAAAAAACCTTTTATAAAGGCCCACGCACCCTGCTCCATTACTGCACACATGTACACGCTAGCTAACCCAAGACAGTCCACGTGTATCTACAAAAGCACAAAAAAAAGAAAGTTGCTGACAGGACACATAGCTTTGGGTGAGTTAACTAAACCTTTCGATTATGCATGGTCAAGGGTTCGACCAATTACCTAGCTTCTTCTAGCCTATAAAAGAAGGGTTAGGGGCCCCATTTGGAAGGGGAAAATCATAGTAAAGAAACTATACCCGCTTGTGCATTCCCTTTTTCCCAACCCTTTAGCCATCCTTCTGCAAAGAGAAATATAGAGCAAAGAAGTTGGAGGATAGTTGAAGAGGAGCTTGGGACCAGGTTCGTGGAGCAGTGGTTGGCTTCATCATTGTAAGTTGATTTGTTGAAGTTAATAATAAAGAAGTACTTTTCATGTCCCACCATATGAGGTTTTCATCGTTTATTGCATACATATTGATTGAATCTCTAACCCATAAATCTATAGATCAAATGCATGTGGAGTTATTTGTTTATCTTGTGTGAATGTAGGTCAGCCTTAGGAGGAGAKTTGCAGTCAAAKAGYGATCAAGCATGAAGAAGGATCGATATCAAACGCCCGAAATAAGGTATGCTCACTTGATCTTCTTAACTACRTATTTGCTTAAGAATAATGGGGATTAGGTCCAGGACRACGGTAGAAAGTAGGAATCTTTAGGTCTTTTATGCATGCATAATAAAACCCTAAGTGCTAGTCCATAGAGTTATTTCCCACTCACAACAGAATTGGCGACCATACTGGGGATTATCTAGGGTTTCTAGGAATATTTTTTGGGTATTTTTAAGAACTGGTTTCATTTTTTGTTTTTAAAGTTTCTGCAAAAGTCTGAGCTAATAGAGATTCTAGTCTTCCATACCAGTTATCTCTATTTTTTTGTTGGACCGTATTTTTTTCCGAGACCCACAAAGGTACACACAGCCTATATAAGGCCTTCACGCGTGTACCCATGCCCTACATTCTCACAGCTCACGTGTACACGCTAGCTGAGGAAGTGTCAGTTGCGTGTGTGATTCCATAAAATTTCTTTTAAAGAGGGAGTCATCCTCTTCCCTATAAAAATTAGTCCTTCTCAAGGGTTTTCTGGAACTCTTTCTAGTCTTTGTTGTTTGCAGTCTATAGCTTAGGTTTTACCTCAGATTGGTTTGTTCTATGAAGTTTTCCTTGAATTGTTTTCTTTTTTCTGTTAAAGTAAGTGTCTGAGTATTCAAGAGATTCTGGTTCTCAGTACTAGTAGTCTCTGCCTGGACTGGCTTGCTTGGCTTTTCATTTGTCTCATAATTTCAGAGATACACATGGCTTGTATAAGGCCAGCACCCATGTACACACTCTCTGACTTTACACAGCTCGCGTGCACACACTTGTTGTTGAACTGTCAGCAGTGTGCTTGTGGAGAATTTTTTTGTTGAAAGTGAGTCAGTCATCCTTTCCTTTGACAAGAGTTATAACTCTTAGGTTTTTGGGTCTCTGTCATAGCAGTCAGTAACTTAGGTTTGATCACAGCAATAGCTTTCTTTTTTCATTTACAAGTTTTCCTCAAAATTTTCTTTTATAGGGTTTTTAGACAAGTGTGAGAGTCCAATTTTAATTTGCTTGCGTGATTTTTAAAGTGACTCTTTGCGATCTACACTTAGGCCAGAAGTTTTCTTGGTTTTGACTTGTTGATATTTTTCCTTTTTGCTTTGTGAGCATTCAAATAAAAATTTAAAAAATCTTTTATTTCTTTGTTTGGTTAAAAAGTGTTGTTTTGCATTAGTAACCACGGAGAAGTCTTTGTTTTCATAAGTTCTTGATGGTTTACTTAGGTCATAAGTAGCTTATAGTCGAGTGAAATCTTGCTTTGAGTTTTTTGTTTAAAGATCTTAGAAAAATTTTAAGTTTGAAAAGTTGTTTAAGATTTGAGTTAAGTGAAGGTATTTTGTTTCCAACTTTCTGTTTATTTTTTCTTTTGTCTTTCAAACATCACTAGTTTCACTTTCATAACCTTTGACTTAAGACAAGCCATAAAAATTAATGCTAAATGTAAAATTCATTAGACTTTTTATGTTTGTAGGGTCAACTAACTAGTTTAGGATTAGGGCCTTGAATTAGGTTGGAGAGGAAACTCTTCAAGGCCATTAAAATCAAACATTGGATTTTGAGTTAGGGAGTGTCAAAGTCCAGTATTTTGAAATTTATCAGGACCCCCCTCTAACATAGGGGATAAACACGAGGTCGCGTGTGGAAAGGTAGCAGAGATAACCCCTCCAAAGCTGGACCAATCGTAGTGGAGAACACATCTAGAGGGCTTGTCTTGGGATTCCGTCGATTGCATTTTCCACGGAGCTTCATGGGTCTCGAATCCATTCAATGTCCTCAATTGTCTTTCGGACCACTTGCTTTCAAAACCCTTGAAAGGTTTCGGGCTTGATACCCTACTCATTGTGGTCTACCTGACTTTCGACTATACTCGCCTGGTGATTGTTCGCGCACTGGCAACTTAGTTGCCTATATTTTTAGAGACATAAACAGGTGACTGTGGGGGTATACCGCAATACCTAGGACAGACATCGGGCCACGTTTTGCAGAGTATACCCAGAGGGTGCTTCCATGTTTGAGTTGCACTTGTACTGGTAAGTTTCTCTAGTGTTGGTTGTTGTAGCCATTACTCCAATTAAAATAGTGTTTGCTTGTTTTATCTTTTAGGGACTTTTTTAGTGTGTGTTGGTTTTTGAACGAATAGAAAGCCCTAGGGTGTCTTTGATCATCTCACACAGTGGAGGATCATGAGATATACCAGTCATGAAGGCTTCTGGGCCTGTCTCCATTTACACTGGAGCCACCCCCGCCACCACCAAGGCGAAAGCTATACCAACAAGGGTATTTTGAAGCGATCGGGTCACAAGAAATTGTGCCCGACCAACATCTGGAGGAAATGATTGTTTTAGAATTTGGAGCGAAAGATCTTGGTCCACTTGAAACTCCAACCACTGATATTTTGGCACCCATCATCGTACCGATTCACCCTTACGAGTTTCAGACAGTGTTGCATGCAACAATGGAAACAAATGTTGTCACTCCTTCTGGTAATTCTTCAATTCCCACTACGGTTGTCACCACCAGAGAGTTTCCACCTCCTAACCCACCGTCACCAGTCTGAGCCCCCATGGTCTCGACCACCTCTACCTCTCACATTGGTCTGATCCCATCTATGGAGGTGGCCACAACCCCTTTCACACCAAGTATGATAGGCCCTCCATTCTCATACGGGATGCCTAGCTCAGGTACAAGTCCTGTACTTTCCTACTCCACTTCACAGAATTTAGGTCTGGGGGTAGGGAGCTCTAACGCTCCTATGCAAGGAAACATGGGGGCACCTCATCTCCTTTTAATTCTTTCCTCCTTCATATACCTCCTTCATATAACTCCTTCATCCCCTTCGCTCGATGGCACGCACAAGCCATCCGTCGGGCCACCTGTACACCATGGTTTATTTGGATCAGGGAGTCAAGGACCACCTTCGCATAATATGTCGGTAGGTTCAACACCATTTTCTTTGTTCGGTGTGTTTGGTAACAACACCTTCTCGTCAACTTCTTTCCCAATTGGGGGCAATCCCAGTTTCATACAACCTATTTCTATGCAGAGTATTATTCCTACATAGGGGGAAAACCCAGGAACTTCTTCCACATTAGGGCCTTGGCATTATTGGCAAGGATCTGCTCCCTCGTCAGGAATGCCGATCTAGGGCAATTCTTTTCACAACCAATGGAACCTCGAACAAGGTACTATGCCTATCCCCACGGTATCGGCATGGGGAAAACCTTCCCAAAGTCTTCCAAATGTAATGCACGCCCAACCATCTACATCCTATTTTGGGAATCAGCCGATGATGTCTCCTCACACATAGAATCCATACGCTGGTCATGGCCATGGGTTTTACCAGAACCCAAGCCATCAGCCAAAATTTTCTTGGCAACCTGGTGCAAGTCAAACTCCAGGTCCCTTTTTCCCACGTTATCACCAACAACCCAAACTACCTTTCCTAGCAACCTTGCATTTGCCAGACTTGACAAGGTTTTTGAATGACCCTATCTTTCATGATCCGCATTGGCCCCCTATGCCAATGAATTTGCCTTCGGACATACCAAAGTTCGAAGGCAAGATTAACAAAGATCCAGGAGATCATGTGACGACCTTCCATCTTTGGTGCTCATATAACTCATTGAAAGATGACTCTATACAGTTGTGATTGTTTCAATGTACTCTCATTGGGAGTGTCGCGAAATGGCACATTGAGCTCGGCCGCTCAAGATACTCTTCCTTCGGCGAATTGGAAATGGCTTTCCTAAACCATTTCCAATTACCTGTGAGATACGATGATGGCACAGAACTGCTAGCCAATTTNAATAAAACCCTAAGTGCTAGTCCATAGAGTTATTTCCCACTCACAACAGAATTGGCGACCATACTGGGGATTATCTAGGGTTTCTAGGAATATTTTTTGGGTATTTTTAAGAACTAGTTTCATTTTTTGTTTTTAAAGTTTCTGCAAAAGTCTGAGCTAATAGAGATTCTAGTCTTCCATACCAGTTATCTCTATTTTTTTTTTGGACCGTATTTTTTTCCGAGACCCACAAAGGTACGCACAGCCTATATAAGTCCTTCACGCGTGTACCCGTGCCCTACATTCTCACAGCTCACGTGTACACGCTAGCTGAGGAAGTGTCAGTTGCGTGTGTGATTCCATAAAATTTATTTTAAAGAGGGAGTCATCCTCCTATAAAAATTAGTCCTTCTCAAGGGTTTTCTGGAACTCTTTCTAGTCTTTGTTGTTTGCAGTCTATAGCTTAGGTTTCACCTCAGATTGGTTTGTTCTATGAAGTTTTCCTTGAATTGTTTTCTTTTTTCTGTTAAAGTAAGTGTCTCAGTCTTCAAGAGATTCTGGTTCTCAGTACCAGTAGTCTCTGCCTGGACTGGCTTGCTTGGCTTTTCATTTGTCTCATAATTTCAAAGATACACATGGTCTGTATAAGGCCAGCACCCGTGTACACACTCTCTGACTTTACACAGCTCGCGTGCACACACTTGTTGTTGAACTGTCAGCAGTGTGCTTGTGGAGAATTTTTTTGTTGAAAGTGAGGCAGTCATCCTTTCCTTTGACAAGAGTTATAACTCTTAGGTTTTTGGGTCTCTGTCATAGCAGTCAGTAACTTAGGTTTGATCGCAGCAATAGCTTTCTTTTTTCATTTACAAGTTTTCCTCAAAATTTTCTTTTATAGGGTTTTTAGACAAGTGTGAGAGTCCAATTTTAATTTGCTTGCATGATTTTTAAAGTGACTCTTTGCGATCTACACTTAGGCCAGAAGTTTTCTTGGTTTTGACTTGTTGATATTTTTCCTTTTTGCTTTGTGAGCATTCAAATAAAAATTTAAAAAATCTTTTATTTCTTTGTTTGGTTAAAAAGTGTTGTTTTGCATTAGTAACCACGGAGAAGTCTTTGTTTTCATAAGTTCTTGATGGTTTACTTAGGTCATAAGTAGCTTATAGTCGAGTGAAATCTTGCTTTGAGTTTTTTGTTTAAAGATCTTAGAAAAAATTTAAGTTTGAAAAGTTGTTTAAGATTTGAGTTAAGTGAAGGTATTTTGTTTCCAACTTTCTGTTTATTTTTTCTTTTGTCTTTCAAACATCACCAGTTTCACTTTCATAACCTTTGACTTAAGACAAGCCATAAAAATTAATGCTAAATCTAAAATTCATTAGACTTTTTATGTTTGTAGGGTCAACTAACTAGTTTTGGATTAGGGCCTTGAATTAGGTTGGAGAGGAAACTCTTCAAGGCCATTAAAATCAAACATTGGATTCTAAGTTAGGGAGTGTCAAACTCCAGTATTTTGAAATTTATCGGGACCCCCCTCTAACATAGGGGATAAACACGAGGTCGCGTGTGGAAAGGTAGCAGAGATAACCCCTCCAAAGCTGGACCAATCGTAGTGGAGAACACATATAGAGGGCTTGTCTTGGGATTCCGTCGATTGCATTTTCCATGGAGCTTCATGGGTCTCGAATCCATTCAATGTCCTCAATTGTCTTTCGGACCACTTGCTTTCAAAACCCTTGAAAGGTTTCGGGCTCGATACCCTACTCATTGTGGTCTACCCGACTTTCGACTATACTCGCCTGGTGATTGTTCGCGCGCTGGCAACTTAGTTGCCTATATTTTTAGAGACATAAACAGGTGACTGTGGGGGTATACCGCAATACCTAGGATAGACATCGGGCCATGTTTTGCAGAGTATACCCAGAGGGTGATTCCATGTTTGATTTGCACTTGTACTGGTAAGTTTCTCTAGTGTTGGTTGTTGTAACCATTACTCCAATTAAAATAGTGTTTGCTTGTTTTATATTGTAGGGACTTTTTTAGTGTGTGTTGTTTTTTGAACGAATAGAAAGCCCTAGGGTGTCTTTGATCATCTCACACAGTGGAGGATCATGAGATATACCGATCATGAAGGCTTTTGGGCCTGTCTCCAGTTACACTGGAGCCACCCCTGCCACCACCAAGGCGAAAGCTATACCAAGAAGGGTCTTTTGAAGCGATCGGGTCACAAGAAATTGTGCCCGACCAACATCTGGAGGAAACGATTGTTTTAGACTTTGGAGCGAAATATCTTGGTCCACTTGAAACTCCAACCACTGATATTTTGGCACCCATCATCGTATTGATTCACCCTTACGAGTGTCAGACAGTGTTGCATGCAACAATAGAAACAAATGTTGTCACTCCTTCTGGTAATTCTTCAATTCCCACTATGGTTGTCACCACAGGAGAGTTTCCACCTCCTAACCCACCGTCACCAGTCTAAGCCCCCATGGTCTCGACCGCCTCTACCTCTCACATTGGTCTGATCCCATCTATAGTGGTGGCCACAACCCCTTTCACACCAAGTGTGACAGGCCCTCCATTCTCATACGGGATGCCTAGCTCAGGTACAAGTCATGTACTTTCCTACTCCACTTCACAGAATTTAGGTCTGGGGGTAGGGAGCTCTAACGCTCCTCTACAAGGAAACATGGGGGCACCTCATCTCCTTTTAATTCTTTCCTCCTTCATATAACTCCTTCATCCCCTTCGCTCGATGGCACGCACGAGCCATCCGTCGGGCCACCTGTACACCATGGTTTATTTGGATCAGGGAGTCAAGGACCACCTTCGCATAATATGTTGGTAGGTTTGACACCATTTTCTTTGTTCGGTGTGTTTGGTAACAACACCTTCTCATCAACTTCTTTCCCAATTGGGGGCAATCCCAGTTTCATACAACCTATTCCTATGCAGAGTATTATTCCTACATAGGGGGAAAACCAAGGAACTTCTTCCACATTAGGGCCTTGGCATTATTGGCAAGGATCTGCTCCCTCGTCAGGAATGCCGATCTAGGGAAATTCTTTTCACAACCAATGGAACCTTGAGCAAGGTACTATGCCTATCCCCACGGTATCGGCATGGGGAAAACCTTCCCAAAGTCTTCCAAATGTAATGCACGCCCAACCATCTACATCCTATTTTGGGAATCAGTCGATGATGTCTTCTCACACATAGAATCCATATGCTGGTCATGGCCATGGGTTTTACCAGAACCCAAGCCATCATCCAAACTTTTCCTGGCAACCTGGTGCAAGTCAAACTCCAGGTCCCTTTTTCCCAGGTTATCACTAACAACCCAAACTACCTTTCCTAGCAACCTTGCATTTGCCAGACTTGACAAGGTTGTTGAATGACCCTATCTGTCATGATCTGCATTGGCCCCCTATGCCAATGAAGTTTCCTTCGGACATACCAAAGTTCGAAGACAAGCTTAACAAAGATCCAGGAGATCATGTGACCACCTTCCATCTTTGGTGCTCATATAACTCATTGAAAGATGACTCTATACAGTTGTGATTGTTTCAATGTACTCTCATTGGGAGTGCCACGAAATGGTACATTGAGCTCGGCCGCTCAAGATACTCTTCCTTCGGCGAATTGGAAATGGCTTTCCTAAACCATTTCCAATTACCTGTGAGATACGATGATGGCACAGAACTGCTAGCCAATTTCGCATAGACAAAAGTGGACCATATCTCTGATCACATCCGAGAATGGAGACGCCAAAAGAGTTTAATTAAGGTGCCAGTCCCACTATCATTCCTGCTCGAGTGGTTCCTTAAGTCTTTGGTCCTACAGTTATCCAAAGACGTCGCGACGTTAGGAGTGTTTTCCGAAGAAGATGCCATCCTGAGAGCTCAACATCTTGAGATAATCTATTCTCAGTCCGGTTTATTATAAGAGATCTTTCCAGATGTGCCACGCTCAATACTTGATAAAACCAGACAGAGAGCTAGACAAAATGTCGATGGTATTGTTGGTTCATCACAAACAAATCCCACTAAGAAACTGATGAAGCAATTGCAACAATTGTCTATACAACACACAACGGCCAGCCAAACTATTGTTTTGGTTGCTCCCTCTACTAAAACATTGGATGTACAAACAGTGCAATCAACAAATCCAAAGGCCACCCAGTAGCCTGAAGGAAAGAAAAAACAATGAAAGAAGGGTAAGGGGGATAAGAAACCCACTAATAATGTCGGTGGGGGAAACACTGAGTAACGAAAGGCAAGGTATCCATGCAACCTGTGTGCGGAAGACCACCCAACTCACCAATGTCCTCAACTAGCAGAGGCCCAAAATTTTGTAACACAACAATAGCCTACCATGTTAACCAATCCATTTCAACATGGGAAAAACCTAACCCAAGCCTCTACAAGCGCGGAAGGGGGCAGTCAAGGACCCTCTCCATCTTCGAACAATCCCGCATCTGTGAATGTGTATATGATGAAGGGTGATGATTTTATATCAACTAGAGCACATGACTACAATAAACCAAGCACTTCTGAAAAGGGAAAAGAAACTGAATTCCCATCTCTTCCTCTACAGATTGAGAAGACTTTGGGTGAAACAATGACACGCATCCCAAAATGCACATTCAAAAAATATTCTCAAAACCCAAATGCAAGGGTCATCCAGAACTATTCTGTGGTGGAGGATTTGTCTCAAACCCCTTGTGTGATGTCTGCTTTGGAGGTCCTCCAAAGCTTCCCTTCACAGAGAAAAGCTTTGTTAACCACTTTAGGATCTACCGAGACTTGTAATTTGGGTACCATCATGCTGGATACAACCGACTTAAAACCTCGTCTTCCTTACCATGTATCATTTTAGATAGTAGTGGCTCACCCCAAGAAAACTTTTACTCGAAATATTTTCCGCACGGTGGTTGATGAGGGCGCCTCGACATGTGTTATGTCGTTGGCATGTTGGAAGGAAATTGGCCAACACATTTTGTCTCTGTCACCTACTCTTCTCACTTCTTTCAATGGTAGTTCGTTCTGACCACATGGTATCTTTCCCTCTTTCTACATTCAGTTAGGAGGGAAGACTGTGTGCGTCGAGGTAGAAGTAGTTGATGCATCCCTCAACTACAATCTCTTGTTAGGAAGGAGTTGGACTTATGCCATGCAAGCAGTGGTTGCTACAGTTTTCTAGGTCTTGTTGTTTCCACACGAGAAGCGTATTGTGACCATTGATCAATTGTCTTTCTCCAGACCTAACCCTTCATTGGGGGTGTCCGCGGTCCCGATCATTGATAATCCTCAACCAGGTGTAGTCAACATAGGGGTTTGTTTATGCCCATATTTGATGGGTACCTTCGATTACACACCCCCTCAAGGTGATGTCAAGTTCATATCCGACCACCATAAGGTTGAGATTTTCCAAGTTTCATCGTTTCACATGACTTACTTCAAGGATCTGTGGATACTTCCTTCCCATCGGCCACAATAAATGGGACAAGTCACTCGGGCATGTCCATGCCCTTGTCCACAGCTAAATTAGCATACTCTTTAGTCCAGCAAGCTTCAGCCAACACAGATCTAACTCCTACACAAGAGTTAGATCCGCTTCTAGATCCTAGTTGGGCTCAAGGTTTTCTCACTGACACCAATTCGTTAGACTTAGTCTTGCCCTCCGATGAAGCAGTAATTGAAGAAATGACTAGTTCGGACAAACCCTAGGATGATCTTCATCACAAATCATACTTCTTCCCAGAGTTAAGCAGAATCGAAGCTGGAGAATTCACCTTGACTATGATTGGAGATAGGTCTTGTCCTATTAATCCCTTAGCTACACACNTTATCCAAAGACGTCGCGATGTTAGGAGTGTTTTCCGAAGAAGATGCCATCATGAGAGCTCAACATCTTGAGCTAATCTATTCTCAGTCCGGTTTATTATAGGAGATCTTTCCAGATGTGCCATGCTCAATACTTGATAAAACCAGACAGAGAGCTAGACAACATGCCGATGGTATGTTGGTTCATCACAAACAAATCCCACTAAGAAACTGACGAAGCAATTGCAACAATTGTCTATACAACACACAACGGCCAGCCAAACTACTGTTTTGGTTGCTCCCCCTACTAAAACATTGGATGTACAAACAGTGCAATCAACAAATCCAAAGGCCACCCAGTTGCCTGAAGGAAAGAAAAAACAATGAAAGAAGGGTAAGGGAGATAAGAAACCCACTAATAATGTTGGTGGGGGAAACACTGAGTAACGAAAGGCAAGGTATCCATGCAACCTGTGTGCGGAAGACCACCCAACTCACCAATGTCCTCAGCTAGCAGAGGCCCAAAATTTTGTAACACAACAATAGCCTACCATGTTAACCAATCCATTTCCACATGGGCAAAACCTAACCCAAGCCTCTACAAGCGTGGAAGGGGGCAGTCAAGGACCCTCTCCGTCTTCGAACAATCTCGCATCTGTGAATGTGTATATGATGAAGGGTGATGATTTTATATCAACTAGAGTGCATGACTACAGTAAACCAAGCACTTCTGAAAAGGGAAAAGAATTTGAATTCCCATCTCTTCCTCTACAGATTGAGAAGACTTTGGGTGAAACAATGACACGCATCCCAAAAGGCACATTCAAAAAATATTCTCACAACCCAAATGCAAGGGTCATCCAGAACTATTTTGTGGTGGAGGATTTGTCTCAAACCCCTTGTGTGATGTCTGCTTTGGAGGTCCTCCAAAGCTTCCCTTCACAGAGAAAAGCTTTGTTAACCACTTTAGGATCTACCGAGACTTGTAATTTGGGTACCATCATGCTGGATACAACCGACTTAAAACCTCGTCTTCCTTACCATGTATCATTTTAGATAGTAGTGGCTCACCCCAAGAAAACTTTTACTCGAAATATTTTCCGCACGGTGGTTGATGAGGGCGCCTCGACATGTGTTATGTCGTTGGCATGTTGGAAGGAAATTGGCCAACACATTTTGTCTCTGTCACCTACTCTTCTCACTTCTTTCAATGGTAGTTCGTTCTGACCACATGGTATCTTTCCCTCTTTCTACATTCAGTTAGGAGGGAAGACTGTGTGCGTCGAGGTAGAAGTAGTTGATGCATCCCTCAACTACAATCTCTTGTTAGGAAGGAGTTGGACTTATGCCATGCAAGCAGTGGTTGCTACAGTTTTCTAGGTCTTGTTGTTTCCACACGAGAAGCGTATTGTGACCATTGATCAATTGTCTTTCTCCAGACCTAACCCTTCATTGGGGGTGTCCGCGGTCCCGATCATTGATAATCCTCAACCAGGTGTAGTCAACATAGGGGTTTGTTTATGCCCATATTTGATGGGTACCTTCGATTACACACCCCCTCAAGGTGATGTCAAGTTCATATCCGACCACCATAAGGTTGAGATTTTCCAAGTTTCATCGTTTCACATGACTTACTTCAAGGATCTGTGGATACTTCCTTCCCATCGGCCACAATAAATGGGACAAGTCACTCGGGCATGTCCATGCCCTTGTCCACAGCTAAATTAGCATACTCTTTAGTCCAGCAAGCTTCAGCCAACACAGATCTAACTCCTACACAAGAGTTAGATCCGCTTCTAGATCCTAGTTGGGCTCAAGGTTTTCTCACTGACACCAATTCGTTAGACTTAGTCTTGCCCTCCGATGAAGCAGTAATTGAAGAAATGACTAGTTCGGACAAACCCTAGGATGATCTTCATCACAAATCATACTTCTTCCCAGAGTTAAGCAGAATCGAAGCTGGAGAATTCACCTTGACTATGATTGGAGATAGGTCTTGTCCTATTAATCCCTTAGCTACACACAAGGTCTATGTTGAGGGTAATATGGCAACCATTGTTGAAACCATACCGATCAACATCTCAAGAACCCCTGGCGTCATGGAGAATGTTTTCATCGTAGCTGATTGCTCCCCCGGAGAGATTCAAATCTACACAGATCTATTTAAATAATTCTACAATGTTTTTTCCTGGTCTTATGAGGAAATGCCAAGAATCGATCCAAAAATAGTCGAACATGAAATCACAACTTATCCAGATGCCAAGCCTGTTCGACAGAATCTTCATCCAGTTAATCCCAGGAAAGCAATAGCCATTAAGGTTGAAGTTGAGAAACTGCTAAAAGTCGGTTTTATCTATCCTATCTGTTTGACCCAATGGGTGTCAAATCCTGTGTCGGTCAATAAAAAACAAGACACGATTCATCTATGTACAGACTTCCATTATTTGAACAAGGTATGTCCAAAAGATAATTTTCCCACACCATTCATCGACCAGATAATTGATGAATGTGCGGGTTGCGAGGCCTTCTCTTTCATGGAAAGTTTTTCGGGATATAATCAAATACAAATCAAACCCGAAGACCAGCACAAAACGAAATTCATTTGACCATGGGGTACATTCGTGTATTGTAAGATGCCCTTTGGTCTCAAAAATGTTGGAGCGACCTTTCAGCGGGCCATGTATTTTTCTTTCCATGACCTCAAGCATATAGTCGAGGCCTATTTAGATGATTAAGCATCTCGATCTCACAAGAGAATAGATCATCCCACACACCTCTGACTTATCTTTGAGCATTTTCGCTACTTCCGGATTCACTTGAATCCAAACAAGTGCAGCTTTTGTGTAACATCAGGACGTTTTTTAGGCTTCATAGTGTCAACAATAGGGATCATTGTCAATCCTCTCAAGGTTGAGGGAATAATTCAGTTGCCTCCCCCATGCACAATCCTTCAACTTCAGAGTCTACAGGGCAAGGAGAATTTTTTAAGACGTTTCATTGCCAACTATGCCAAGATCACAAAGAGATTTATGCACTTACTGAAGAAAGACGTTCATTTTCATTGGGACAATGCCGCTCAATGCTCTTTTGACGCGTTGAAACATGCCCTCACAACTGCCCCTCTTCTTCGGCCACCTAACTATAACAAAGATTTATTATTATACATGGCTACAGTAGAGTCAACCATTGGCATGGTCTTAGTTCAGGAAGATGACTTGTTCTCAAAATATGTGATCTATTACCTGAGTCAAGGCCTCGCAGGACCGAAACTCAATTATTCTCATATCGAAAAACATGTGTTGGCAGCAGTACATACTATTCAACAGTTTTTTCATTATGTTCTATTTCGCAAGACCACCATTATTGTTGTCATGAATATGTTTCAGTACATATTGACATGATGAGTAATAGGCAGAAAGATTAGTAGATGGATAGTAGTCCTCCAGGAATTTGACTTAGATTTCGTTTTAGAGAAATCCAAAAATTCACTGGTATTCATAGAGCTTATTTCGAAACTTTCGGTTGAGTCAGGTGATGTTGTGCCCAAAGAGTCACCTATTATAGGAGATATGTTTTTGATCACATCTTCGGATCCCTGGTATGGAGATATACTTATCTATCTCCATACTTTGAAGTGCCACACCTCTGCTTCTCATGATGAGCATCGACGTATATTCCATCAGGATAAGAATTATCTCATACTCGATGATACAATGTATCGAAGAGGTGTAGACTGCGTCATGCACCGATGATACTTAACGATTTCCATACTGGAGCCTGTGGAGGTCATTTGTTTGGGTTGGAAACAACCCAAAAGATTTTATGAGCAGGTTACTTCTATCCGACACTAATCAAAGATTGTATTGAATCTGTCAAGAAGTGCCACCCGTGCTAGATCTTCTCTCGGAAGATGAGGGCACATCCTGCTCCCATGTTTCCTATCATCACAGTTGGTCCCTTCAACAAGTGGGGGATTGATTACACTACATGCAACCCTCCTTCAGTAAGGGGGCACCGTTATATCATTGTAGACGTAGACTACTTCACGAAGTGGGTCGAAGCTATGCCAATGTTTAAAGATGATGGAGAGACTACAGCTCTCCTTTTATTCAAGTAGATAATAGCAAGGATCGGCATCCCGAGGGAGATTGTCACTGACCATGGCAGTCACTTTCAGAACCAGATGATGACCAAGTTAACATCAAAGCTTGGGTTTCGGCAAGAACATTCGTCACCCTACTACCCCCAAGCAAATGGTCAGTTGGAAGCTGTAAATAAATCTCTTAAAACCATCCTACAGCGAACGATCAACTCAGCCAAGTCAAATTGGCATTTGATGTTATACTCGACATTATGGGCTTACCGAACGTCTGTTAAGACTGCAACCGGTTTCTCACTTTTTCAACTCGTTTATGGGTTGGAAGCAGTCTTTCCTATCGAATGTCAGATCTCGTCCCTAAAGTTGGCAGTACAATTATTGCTAGACACTTCTCCACTTGAAGAGCGGTTATTATACCTTGAACAGATCAATGAGAAGCATCGTGATGTGGCCCTGGCCAATGAGGTTCACAAACATAAAGTGAAGTGTTAGTATGATCGTTTCATTCATCCTTGGATTTTCTTTGAAGGTGACCTTGTCCTAGTCTATGATCAAGATAAGGACCCCCTGGGGGTAGGAAAATTCAAACCCATGTAGTTCGGACCTTTCTTCATAAAAGAGGTCCTAAAAAAGGGCGATTGTCGTCTGGTTTACTTTGAGGGAAATGCTTTGGTAGAGCCTAGAAATGGGCTATACCTCAAGAAGTATCACTCATAGGTAGGTCACCATGGGTAACTTTTTGTAACATATGTATAGTCTTTGTACAATTACTTCATAGTTTCTTTTAGCATTATGGACGTTGTTCATTGGGTACGCAGATGGTGCTAGACGACACACTCAGAGGCTTTCCTCTATAGCTTTGGTAATGTTTACACCTCGAGGCTAGTTATTATCTTCCGAACGTATATGCTTAGGTGACACCACAAACAATGTCATTGAGTACAGTGCAGTTATTGAGTTGCTTCGTGACACCCTGTCATTTGGTATCTCTCATCTCTAGGTCTATTTAGACACTCATCTGGTTGTGTCTCAGTTACATAGAGTCTACCATGTTCATGATCCGAATTTACACTGACGATTCCTTAGGGTACATCTCTTAGAACAAAGATTTGATTATATTACATATTTTCATGTTCCTAGAAGATTAAACCAAATTACAGATACTCTAGATAATCAAATTTTATATTGGCATCTCACACACATATGAAAGGATATACACATAAACATGTAAATACGTTTTTAAAGGAAAATATGATCCATAAGACACAAAAATACATAAAAATCCATATATAATATTATAACCATCAGAGTACATAGGTGGACGCAAGCGCCTCAAAAGTATGACCAGTAACGAGTCATGGGGCTTATGCCCTCAAAAAATATATACAAGTAGTGCTCTCGACACGTGAAAAGTCTAGACTAACTAACGTCAGGGCCTGTGGGGCCTGTTGTACTGATCAACAGCATTTTCCAAACGTCGAAACAATCAGACCCATGTTTGTGGTGCCTCCACTACATGAGACTGCATAGATGGTGGCAGATCCTCAATCTCTACCATAGGGACTGTGCGGGTGAGTGAGGTAAAGTTTTTCTCGACTCGTCTAAACAACCTCTCAGCCTCCCCGATTGGAAGCTCTCCTGTTGTTGTTGGTCCCCCTACGGTGGCAGGTGCGGCCCCTGGCTGAGGATGACGCTTGTTCCTCACATAATCAACAGGTCGCACTGGTCCTACATCTGCACACAATAGATACATATCCATCAAAAACTCTGGTATAAAAAAAAGAAAACAACATAAAATTACATATGTTTCAGATAAAAAATAAAAATAAAAAAAACGATGCAAACTTACCCATCTCTCCTCGCTCCTCACCAGGAGGTACTGGTATCTCAGGATCTCTCAAGAAATCAATCCCAGCATAAGGGTAATCCTCTATGACTGGGATCTGTCACAACAACCACGCGAAGAAATCATCATCAAAGGACTCATTGGTCCTTCCACCACCCTATCGTGGCAGTAGCACTGCCCATCTGCAAATCGCAGGAAGAGAGGCTTGATGTCCTCATACCACCACTCAAGGACTAAAACTCAAAACTCTTTCAAAGAAGAAAGAGCATAGAATCATTCTGAACCCAAAGTTCCTCTGCGTCCGCGATTGGCAATCTATCAGCTGCCTCTTCATACAATCTAGCAATGTTGTGCTCCAGTCAAATATTTGTGCATTTAAGCACTGGAATGCACAGTTCATCTGTGCACGGGGCTCCTAATGTAGAGCCGCAGAACCAGTCATCCTCCCAATAAGCAACACAATCGCCTGCAACGATAAGTCAGTGATCTTGCTTATGGGAACATGTAAGCTCGATCGGTCTGTACCAGCCTCACAATAAATTCCTATAAATTCTGATATGTTATGAGGCCCTGAAGGAAATGTCTAAAAGTTGACTGTTTCCCCTCTCCTGGAGAGGCCAGTCAAAAAATATATGTCCTCTGTCATAGGCACCAGTGACTGTCCCTCTAACATAAAGGCCTCTGCATCAGGATGCCAATAATCGACCAAGGCATTTAGTAGCCTAGGTTGTGCCTACATAAAAGAACATAAGAACAACTTGAGCAGCTCACATTGCATTAAGGCAACCACAGCATTGGGGTATTCCCCGACCAACTCACTAACCTCCTCATGCTCTCTTTCCCTCCAGTGAACATACATCCTACAAAACACCAAGCTCAGGAGGGTTAACCCTTGTTTTTTTTTAAATATTTGTATTCAATAAGGGGTTCCACGCGGGCTGTAATGATGACAGTCACATGTACATGCATGCATTTTTTACTCTGCCTGAATGTACACGTGGCTTGTCATAAGACAGCCCACGTGGACCTAGGGCCGACCTTTTGAAGGTCGACTCCCCCCCAAAACTTGAAACCCAAAGCATAAATAAAGATTTAAATTGCAAGAGGAAAGAGTTTATACTTACTTGGTCTATATAGATGGTCATTTCGTCCACTGTAGCTCCCGAAATCACCACTTTTATCAAAGGGGGTTTTTTTCTCCAGATTCAATTTCCAAATTAGGAATGGTGATAATGAGCTGTTAGCTTCTATTTATAGACTTTTTGGCCTCTTTTTGTCACTTTTTTGGCCCCCCTTATCATTTTCTTTAAACCAAAAACCATTTAGAGTGATTCAGGAGTTGCATTGAAAGGGTATGATCAAGTATCAGGACATTTTTTTTGGAGTTTTGGGTAACTTTTGACGGTTTGTGGAAAAATATTAGATGATCAACTTGAGCATGTAGGTTAGGTTTCCACCCTGACTTTTGTATCTCATTGTCTTTATCCCTTTTCCATAGGATTGATCCCATCAGGTTGCGACACGGAACCATCATTGTTTCTTTAGAAGTGTCGCAATTTGGTGGTAGAGCTTACCGGAACATGGATACCTTAGGTAGATCCTAGTTGTGTTATGGTGTCCATGTTGTCACTAATGAATGTAGGCTCGAGATTCCTTGTTGTTTTTCCTAATTATGAGTTTGAGCCTCATTTGCATGATTCCTTTTCACTCTTGACCTCACCCTCAGGACTCCCAAAAGACATAACAAGTCTTCTTTTAAGCCCTTTTCAGACCCTCTAAACATGAAAAGATTGTCGAGCGATCTTGTGGCCTTTCACGCTCGTTAAACTAAAATTTGAAGTCACATCTGTCCGGCGGTAGTTTACCCCTTTTTCGGTCTGGATGGTCAACTGTACGAACAAAGGTATACTCTAAGGAACTTCAGTTCTCTAGAAGAGTACTCTCAGGTATCATTTTAACCCTTTTTCGGGCCTGAGGGACTAAATTTATGAAAAAGGAACCCCCACGGAGTCCATAGTTAATCTCTTTTCAGACTCCCTAAAATTGAAAAGATCGTTGAGTGACCTTATTATTTCACACTCATTAAAATGGTCCAGAAGAACATTCCTGACAGAGTCCATAGTTAAGCTTTTTTCAGACTCCTTAAAAATGAAAAAATGGTCGAGTGATCTTGTCTTTATCACACTTGTTAAAATGGTTTTGAATAGATGTCTCTTTGGTGCTAGTTTACCCCTTTTTCGAACCGACTAGAATACCTTCGAGAAAGGTACCCCAATGGAGTCTCCTTTTACGTTTTTTCAGGCTCTCTAAATATGAAAAACCGCCAATCTTACCTTCTCTGGGCTCGTTAAATTCACATCGAAGGACGTTACCATTGTGTGTTCTATTAATCACATTTGCATACCCGTGTCTTTGGCTTAATGCCAACTCCATGTTTCTCTCAACTGAACCATCTAAAGCATGCCTTATACACAAGCATTGTAGCACTTTGCCTTTGCGTCTTGACACCTTTGCCCCTGGAGGATTTTTCCCAAGTGTCCTTACTTTAAACATCAGTCTTGTCCCTGTGCCCTGAACTTGTATGTTTGCAACACTCGTTCCTCCTTTGTAATGTAACATTTTTTTTATTCTTTTTCCAAAATTATTGAAAAAGACACAAAAAAATCAAATATACCCCAAAAAGAGGAAGGCAAATGTATTTTCTTTATTGGCAGCATAATGAGTCTCCCTTGGATAAAGCACATATGTTTGTTTGTTCATCAAACTCTGGGATTTAATACGACCTTAGGAAGTTGTTCTCACTACATAGAGATGTGTCCTCCTCTGTTTGGTTATTCTTCCAAACATATGGAGAGTTTGTGTTGCCTCCTGCCTCGTAAACTTATGTTAATGCCATGCTGCCTGAGTCTCATCAGTTGTCGTGTTGTTGTCCAAGGGAATTTTTTACCAAGCTTGAGTCGGCCCCTCTGTAGTTTGTCTCTTTCCCTCATGCTCGGCCATCCTGAACATCCAATCAAGTCTTTGTTAGAAATCAATGAAGCCTTCAATTTGATCATCAAGATTCTCTAGTCCATGACCGACGAGTCGTCGAAGACCTCTGGGTAGTGAATTCGTATACTCATATTGCACTCCTACCTGAGTTTTGAATATTTTGAAGTTGTTGCTCGAGCTCTAACGACCTCATCTCTAGCTATCAAGCCTTATCAACTTCTACGAAGATGGATACTCTACACATATATCTTTTTTATTTCGAGATGTAGCTTCATCGTGTATTGCTCACGGCTACACTTTATATAGTTATATGACATGGATCTACAATGTATTTGATTGGTAGCCATGATTTTATTTTATCCCGAGCATGGGTATGCCTGCCTCGGTGAGACAATTATTATTTTTGCAAATGGTACCTCCAAATTTGTGGTCCCTGGGCTCACTTGTTCGGCACATCAGTGAAGATTGTTAATGTATTTGGGCCATCAAATTCTCTTTTGACCTCACACATTAGGGGGCATCTGTTATAACCCTAATTTGCACTAGACATGCTTACCTGGCATTAGGCCATCTCAGATTCCTTCTTTGCCAAAACACTGCTGAACAATTCTTCTTAAAAACCCATTTTATAAAGGCCCACGTGCCAGGTTCCATTACTGCACGCGTGTACATGCTAGCTGACCCAAGACAGCCCGCATGTACCTACAAAAGCATGAAAAAAGGAAATTTGTTGATGGAACACACAACTTTAGGTGAGTTAACTAAACCTTTAGGCCATGCATGGCCAAGGGTTCGACCAAATACCTAGCTTCTTCTAGCCTATAAAAGAAGGGTTAGGGGTCCCATTTGGAAGGGGAGAATCATAGTAAAGAAACTATACCCGATTGCGCATTCCCTTTGTCCCAACCCTTTTGCCATCTTTGTGCAAAGAGAAATATAGAGCAAAGAAGTTGGAGGATAGTTGAAGAGGAGCCCAGAACCAAGTTCGTGGAACAGTGGTCAGCTTCATCATTGTAAGTTGATTTATTGAAGTTAATAATAAAGAAGTACTTTTCCCATCCCACCATATGAGGTTTTCATGGTTTATTGCATACATGCTGATTGAATCTATAACCCATTGATCTGTAGATCAAATGCATGTGGAGTTATTTGTTTATCTTGTGCGAATGCAGGTTAGCCTTGGGAGGAGAGCTGCAGTCAAAGAGCGATCAAGTATGAAGAAGGATAGATATCAAACACCCGAAATGAGGTATGCTCACTTGATCTTCTTAACTACGTATTTGCTTAAGAATAATGGGGATTAGGTCCGAGATGACAGTAGAAAGTAGGAATCTTTAGGTATTTTCTGCATGCATAATAAAACCCTAAGTGCTAGTCCGTAGAGGGATTTCTCACTCACAACAGAATTGGTGACCATACTGGGGATTATCTAGGTTTTCTAGGAATATTTTTTGGGCATTTTTAAGAACTGGTTTCATTTTCTGTTTTTAAAGTTTCTGCAAAAGTTTGAGGAAACTCATTGTATCCTCTTCTTCAAGCTTCTCTAGTGCACTGATGAAACTAGTCGATACTCTTTAGGGTGGACTCTTGAATGTTCGTTCTCTTTCAAGATCATTCTAATGATACCAGAGAGTGACATTTTTTTCAAAATGAGACAAAGGAAACATGCCCCCAACATATTTAGCCAAGATGGTTCATAACCCACTCTTGAGTAGTTAGTTTATGCAGGTGGGTCATCATCGGGAACACCTATCACTCGAGTAACTCTTTTTTAAGACCAAAACCATTAGTACATGAATGGATGGTGATCTCTTTCGCCTTCTCTTATAGGGACCTGACATGTATTTGAGCAGGTAGCTAACGATGAGTTACGATTTGCTATACTCAACAATATTTCAAAAAATCTCGGGATCACATGAATGCCCATGTCGGGGCGATGATTATTGACCTTTGTCAGTACTTAGTCATGAGTATGATGATGAAAAAAGGATGGGAAAACCTGATATTAGATATTATGTTATATGTCACATATTTTCCAATAGATTTGGTAGGTTTCTAGTGAATCCTCCCACTCACCTGAAACATTTTCCCTCATGCCTTTGCTTTCGTACATACTTATTTTTCCCAAGGGTTTAGAGCCTTTGAAATATGGAAAATTCATGGAACTTGGATGATGTCATGGTGACATCAGCATGAATACATGGATGCGTGGAATCTTGGGGTTGGCCCATGCAGGCACTAATTTGTCTTCTCAGGCTCGGCATATACACGATATAATCTAATCATCGTGATTGAGAACAATAGTGGGACCACTTATCACAGAAGGATATCTCTTAGAGGCTTGAAATACACATGGTTTTTCTGTTAATTCTTCTTCAAGTTTCTAGGTGTGAAGGTGGATTACCATGTTGACTCCAGGTGGCATTGAATGAGAGGTCCTATAGGCAGTGAGTTGGTTGGTGTGCGATCTTGATGAGATAGGAATACCATTGTCGAGACCCTAAGGGAGTCATTTCCTTTTTCATGATTTACCATGCGACGCCTTTTATTATTTGACATGTATCATACTAAAACCATTGTTGTGCCCCGATGATGCGTTAACTTCCAGATTATTGTCTGATGCGGCATGCATCCTTCGTCGTTGATCAGGATCACTTGCAACCATTGGATGATCGGGCCTGCACTTTCGCCCACACTTTCTTTTTATTACTTGGTTACATGATATGGTTGTGCTTGGGCTAGGGCTTAAAATTTTTTTGGATGATATAATCACCTTCCATGCTCTTGATAAGCACCCAAGTATTGAGAATGAGTTTGGGCCCTTAGGGCTTAGTTTTTCACTATACATTTATTAGTTCCCGACCATATGATTTGTTTTTTTTATGTGTGAGCTCTGCAATCTCTCTCTCTCTCTATCTATTTCTCTTGAAATTGTACCCCTTCATCTTGATCATGATGCATCCTAATGACTGGAACAAAACCAGTACTAACATCAGCTCCAGCGGGGACAATATACCCCTGTGGTCTGCTGAGAACTGTAGACCAAGTTCCTTCTCTTGTTGGTCTATGGAGTTTGTGTCTAAACAAATTATTCTATGTGCACCTGAAGCACTGATTCGAGAGGTGAAACAAAATTTCTCAACAGCTTAATTTATGAAACCCTGATTTTTAATTGTTTAAAATATGGTGAATGAAGTAAAATTAAAAACGTATAACAGAAATGGAAAAATATTTATTTATGTAGAGTGAGGAAGTTCGCAGCATTCACTACTACAAGAAATGTTTAAGGAACTTCCCATTGACTGGAGCTCCAAATATTTCACCATCCAGTTGCACCAGATCGTACTATGTGTTATTATCTTGAACTGCAATGACATGGAAAGGTCCAAGCCATAGGTTGTCGAATTTTCCATGCTTTCCTTTTGCTTCTCTTGTGGCATCCCACTTTAATACTAGATATCCTATCATAAAGCTTCTCTCATTGGATCTCTTGTCAAATATTTCTTTCATTCTTTCTTGATGAGCTTGATATCTAAGTTGTACTTGATCCCTTACCTGTTGGACTTCAATCAGTTGGTTGGTTCTCCTTTGCATATCATTTGACTCTTCCTCTTCATATCGCAATAGTTTCATCATGGGAAGATTGAGTTGTATGGGAAATATAGCTTCCAACCCATATACCATCTGAAATGGAGATGTACCAAGAGACCTCTTTATGCTTACCCTATATTCCCATATTGCATATTTTAGGTGGGACTCCCAAGATTTCTTCTTTTGGGACAGCACCTTTTTGATGATCTTTATGAGATTTATGTTGGATGACTCAGCCAAGCCATTCCCTTGTGGATAGTATGCAGTGGAATGTCCCAACTCTATGTTGTTCCATTGACAGAACTACAGTAATTTGGTAGATTTGAAAGCTTGGACATTATCGGTTATAATCTTCCTCGGGCATCCAAATATTGATAAAATATTCTCTTCTAGGAACTTGATTATGAACAAATTAGTTGTTTCCATGGTGGGGATTTATTCCACCCACTTGGTGAAGTAGCATGTGGATGTTGGGATCCATTTATGTTTCCCACTTGAATTTGGGTGAATTTCACTAATGAAATCTAGACCCCATTGTTGGAAAGGTGTTTATGTGTTGACAGGACTAAGGGGAAGAGGTTGCAATTTTTGTTTCCCTACAAACATCTGACACTCCACACATGCTCTAACCATATGGTTTGCTTCAAAAAATAATGAGGGACAATAATAACCTTGCTCTGAGGATTTTTTCTATAGTGGCTCTCCAAGCATGATGACCTCCATATATCCCTTTATGAAATTTAGTGATGATTTCCTTAGTCTCTTCTTCTATAAGGAAGTTCAACAATATTCCTATTGGGTCCTTCCAAAACAGACTTTCTCCTGCAATGCAGTACTTCACAGCTTCGAGCTTGATGGACCTAGCCTTGGATTTGTCCCACAAAGGTGAGCAACTGAGGTGCTAAAGGTAGAAATTTATGTCTTTGTACCAATCATATTCAAAGAACTTGAGGCTAACCCTAGAAATTGGCTCTTGTGCTTCATTTTAACTTTGCCCATCTCTTGTGATGTTTGTTGTCATAATATTTAAATCAATAGCTTTATAATTTGATTCAGCCATAAGTTTAGCCATCCCTTGTCCTTTTACCAGCTTGGTGGGTTTTATCTCTAAATCATACTCCTGCATCTTGGTAATCCATTTTCTTCTTCTCCCCTCACTATCAGGTTGTGTGAGGATATCTTTAATAGCATTGTTAGGTACATAAGAAAATGTTTTGGAGTGCAAGATGTAGTCTTTGAAGGCTTTCAATAATTTAATCAGGGAATATGCTTGTTTCTCCAACTTACTATATCTTAATTCGACATATCTCAAAGATCTGTTGAAGAAGGTTATAGGTTGTTCTTGACTTTCATCATTTTTCTCCAGCAAGACAATAACTATAGTGTGTTCAGAAACAAAAGAAAACATGAAAAATTCCTTATCATAATTCGAGCTAACTAACACTAGTGATTTCCCAAGGATTCTTTTATTTTCCAAAAGGATTCTCTAGCCTTAGGGGTCCACATTACTTCATGATTTTTCTTAAATATGTTAGTGATATACCTGACTATCTCAGCAACGTTGGGGAAAAATCTTCTCAGGAAGTCAATTCTTCTAAGGAAAGCTTTCACTTCCTTTCTATTTCTAGGTATAGAAATATGCTTTATTGCTTCTACCCTCTCTAGATCTATTTTCACCCCCTCTTGACACTATATGGCCCAAACGTTTACCTTCAGTAATGGAAAAGTAGGAATTTTTCAGATTCAAGGATAAACCAAACTTTTTTCATTTCACAAAGGTCTACTTCAAATGTTTGATGTGTTCATCATCTATCTTGGAGAAGACATTCATGTCGTCTAGATATATGACAATTAATCTATCATTTTCTCCCACGAAATCTATATCCATGGCCTATTGGAATGTAGCTCCTCCATTTATCAAACCAAAGGGAATTTTATCATACATGAAAGTTCCCCATGGGGTGGTGAAGGTTGTTTTTTCCCTTTCATCGGGATGCATTGGTACTTGATTATATACTAAGAAGCCATCAATCATGGAAACTTTATTTGCTCCCACCACTTTCTGAAGTATATGATCCATTTTTAGAAAAGGATAATTTTCTTTTAGTGAGAATTTGTTCAGGTTTATGAAGTTTACACAATTCCTTATCTCTCCACTCGTCTTCCTAACTAGGACCAAATTCGCTACCCATCCATAATATCTAAGGGGAATGATGGTTTGAGCATCGATAAACTTCCTTGCCTCTTTCTCAATTGTTGGTAGAAACAAGGGGTTGACTTGTCTTAACTTATGCCTAAAAGGCTTAGTACCAGTCTTGAGTGGTATCTTCTATTGTATAACATTGGTATCGTAGGTCTTTGGGTCTTCATATTTCCAAGCAAAGATGTCTAATTATTCCTTGTATAGTAGCAAGTATTCATCCCTCTGCTTCTGAAAGATTTCTTTGGACATTTTTATGAATTTTGGTTCTTTCTTTGTCCCAACATTGAATTTTTCAGTATTATCATCTTTGGGCATGAATGTAGGTTTTATGGGCACGTCATTTCTATCAAAAAGTTGTTCCAAGGGAACTAGTCCTTTAGGGATAAAATTATTCTTCAGTTGGAGGACTTTGTGACCAACCGTGTACTCACTAAACTCATAGGTCATTTGCATCTCTACTTCGGCCATAGTTTCCCCTTCTTCTTCTTCATCTGAATCTACATATGTGTTGCAAATTCATCTATGACCTCCAAGAATATTTTGATATGTTGATCATGTTCAAAGACTTGCCAGTACTTTATATTATCAGGAATATAAAGTATATACCTCACCTCAATCTCATATCTCATCTGAGGAATAACATGGGTTTTGAAAGTATTGGTTGCTACTGCTAAGGAATTAACTTATTGGTTAAATTCTCTTGAGACAGCAATGATATTAAAATCTTTGTAAAAATTATCAATCAAATCCCATACATGATTTCTATAGGCTCTCATACTGGTGTGCCTTCTCTGATAGCCACATTTGATTTGTTGAATCATGAGTTCTGAATATCCAAAGGATACCAACTCAGTAATCTTCATCTTCCTTGTTGCTTCCAAACCCAGAATTAGGGCTTCATATTCAACGACATTATTAGTAGCTTCAAATTCCAATTTGTACGACAAATGAATTTCTTCTTTTGGGGGGCGAATGAGGACTACTCTGACTCCCACTTCTTCCTTTGAATATGCTCCATCAAATTACATTGTCCATATACTGTGTGTCTCTTGGTTAGGGATAAGAACATGAATTATCGAAGTCATGCATTCTTTATACTCTTCATTTACTGAGAGGATGCAACAACCTGGGTCTTCATCATAGCATATATGGGGTGATTTACAGATTTGTTTTGGTCACTGACTACATAGGCAAACTTTGTTTCT
>JZKD02S1631346.1:138878-150336 GCA_000966675.3 Picea glauca | reverse complement strand
AAATATTATATGACATTTTACCTTATCAAACTAATTATGATACATTTCTTAAGTTTATAGGAAGTATATTGAAAATAAATCTCTTAAAATAAATTTACTAACATATACACCTACTTAGGGGTAATAGGTGTAAGGGGTAATTTTCAATTTTAGAAGAAATGTTGAAGCAAAACTTGCATGGGGATTAGGAATTACCACTAATAATCAAGCAAAGGATTAATTATATATAAAGGATTATAGGCTCTCAAGTATCATGGGGCAAGGAAAAATGTAGTGGAGGATTGATTTATAATTATTTGGCTCCTTCATCACTCATCATCATCTCATAACCCTCACCTTTCTTGTCTCATATCTCACATTAAGGATGAAGAAAAAGAGCTAGAAGAAATATAATTCTTTCAAGTCCTATGCACTCACAATGGCAAGGTAGGCTCTTTGGATAATGATGGAACATGCATGAAAGAGGATTGGATTCAAACAAAAGGGGGTTCCCTTTTCATCACCCCTCCCATGATAAACAGACTCATTTAAACTTTGTCATGAGGTTGATCAAGATAAGTCTTGTCACACAAGTATGCTGGAACATTAAGTTATTTCCCATAACATCTTTGCTTTCTTGATGCTTCCCTTCTTGGCGTTAAGGTTCTTCAATTGTGAGATGGAATGGCCCTGTTATGCATGTGGTTTCTTGACAATAGAGGCTAGTTTCAAGCTTGGCCTAAGGTTCCCTTTATTTGTGGTGATTTCATTTATGTTCAAGTGCTCACCATTTAGAGGGACATCCATTCTCATGGGAATAGTTGAGTATGGTGTGACCCAACTAATGTGAAGTGCAGTATTAGAAGATGTGAGCATGGAATGGTAGAGGCACATAGGATTGTTGCAAATTTGGACTGCCAATGGAGGCGATGGCATGAGGATTGGAAGGAAAATATGATAATTGAATTTCATGAACAAAATAAATATTTGGTGGAGAATAAAATTTAGTTGAACAAGCTTAAAGAGTTAAAGAAACAAATGTGGGTTTTCATGTAGGTGAAAAGGAGAAAGTTTTTGGAACTGGATCAAAAAGTGGACTTGATATTTTATTTGGTTGGTCAAAACTCTAAATTTTTGAAGCTACCACATGCAATGCTTCATCCCAATTTTGAATTGGCCTCTTATGTGTCTCCAAAATCCCAAGGAAATAAGTGTTTGGGTGACATAGGGACTACAACAAATGTCACATGTCATGAGCACAAACTGACATAAGATATACACCAAGGTGTTTATCCACACTCGTTGATCAAGATTTATGTATATTGGTCCATACTTAGTCATTTTTGTGTTTCTTTTGTATATCCTATACTTAGCCATTTTTCTTAAAAATGCAGGTTGCAGAGGCGGCTACCACCAAGTCCGCAAGTCCAAAAGTACCACACTTAGTCTATTTTTCACCATTTCACAACTTTAACACTTAGTTGTTTCTTTTGTTGTGGGAGTCTTGTTGCAAAAGACTAAGCCATCCTTCACTCCACAAATACCTATGTCCCGCAACCCCCAAAAATATCCTTCCCACTTCCTCATCACTCGTAATGTACCTCTTTTCTACACTTAACCAATTATGTTTAAATGAAAATGAGGGGTCCTCCTCTCATTCCCACTTTCTTTCCACAAACCCGCAACCCTGCATCCCACATTTCTACATCCTCTAAAATGACCTTCATGTTAATCACTCTGCACTCCCATACTTAGACAATTTCACAACACAATATCACCATTGCCAATGACATTAATTTCCCCATCGCCACATCATCCATCACTTGTATGAATTGAATTTTCATTATTAAGTGGCATGAATTTAGTAAATATCTGCCATAAATATTAAATCAAACTGTGTAATTGGATATTTCAAACTAAGAGCTATGCCATTCGATAATCAAGGAAATATGTGGTAAAATTAAATAAGGAATTAAATCCCTACTATAAAAATATTGTATTGACAAAAGCATCACCTATTCATGAAAAATAGCCTTTGTACTTGATATGTCAAGTAAAAGGAAAGAACTATATTGTGGTGATAATGTCAACACATTGGGAGGAGAAGACTGTCAATTTTAGTGATCGGAGGCCCACAAGTGGTACTCAATTATTCCATCCGAAGACAAGAAGTTGAACAAGGTTTGGACCTCTGGTATTGCATTAGCTAGATGCGTGCTGGAAGTAGCCGATTTCAAAGCATTAGTCCTCTAGTGCATTGAAAAATTTGATACCGAGAGAAGAGTTATTCATATATAGGGAAAATCATCGATTTTTTTAGTACCCTCAGTGTTCAGAATAATGTTGAGTCTACTTGACCCTGCTCTAAATTTTAAAAATGTTGAAGCTGATGACTTTTTAAAAGCTCGCAACGGGGGATCAAAATTCCTTGAAAGCTTTCTTACAATCCTGACTAGAAATGCTAATGCTACATAGGTTGAGGTGTGTTCTTTAAAATATCCATACAAAGAATTCACATGGTTGTTCGCTAGAATAATTGGACACGAGTCCATGTCTTCATTTCCAAAGTATATTGTATATATTATGTATCATTCAATTCATAAAGATGTTGTAACTGATTCGGCCTGGATCATTTCAAATGAGGTTTCATTTCAGTTGGGAAGCATTAGGAAGACCAGAAAAATTTACATGACTTCTTATCTAATTCATGTTATAGTTTATTGCCATATTTTCAAGGACTTTCCTAGAGAAAAGAATATAGACTTCAAAAAGGATCCAGTTTCATTATGGTATCTAGTGTTATGGAAGCACAAGGCTCCATACAATTTCTATGAAGTAGAAAATTCCTTCTTGTCCTGCTTTAAGAAGTTGATTCATAGTCCTACCATGTTCATATTATCATTATAAGTTGCATCATTTTTGTTAAAGAAAGGATTTTTTGAAACCATGGAATATTTTAGTGTTATTAGACTTTATGGATTTCAAGGGAAACTCTCTCGGCTGCCATTTTATGTTTTTGACAGAATTTTCACTATTGAAGTATGCAAACAATGCAAATATTGGGTGAATTTCTTAAATGAAAAAGTAAAAAATCAATTCACCCCACTACCATGTAAAATTGGAGAAATTTATGTGAAGAACACTTCTCATTTGGATGAATTCACTACTCAATTTGACCATCTCAATTTAAAAGAAGTTCAGGAATTTCAGCGTTTCAACCTTAAAGATTTGTTTTCAACACACATGTTTACAATCAGATATGGATCATCATTTAATAAGTCAGTTCAGCTAGAAGAAGGAGGGGGAGATAATCAAAATCCTCCTGAAGCCTTTCCTGGAACAACCCTGGATGATATTGATGCATTGGTCACCACTAATGATTGCTATAACAAATGGGGTTGAGAGACGACAAGTAAAAACCTAGGTTCACCAAATGTGTCACAAAAGAGAAACCTTGAAATAATAGTCAAGAATAAAGAAGTTCTTTCACTGAAAATTCAGTGGATGGTGGAGATAAAGACCCTACCAAAAAGGCAATCGAAAAATCACACACTGTTCATGTATTTATAAAAGGAAAAAGAGAAATCTAGAAAGAAGGATATGAAGCACTTGAAGCTAAAACTAGTCCCAAAGACACAAAGGTTGATGCCATAATAGAAGAGCCCGACTAGAATGAATAAAGAATGATTGAGAAAAGGACTATAGATAAAGAATTGGATTTCTAGGATCCATAGGTATTTGAGGAAGAATATATCACTTTTCACCATGCGACCTACAACAACAATTCAAAAAAGTTGTTAATTGAAAAAGTTAATTTGTGAAATAAAAAGGTTTCTGAAAAATGGAAATCAGAGATTAATTTTCAAGGGGTACCTCAAAAATCATGGAGTTTCATGAAGCAACAGGCAAAGCTTTAAATTATTCCATCGATGAGATAGAGAAGGAGAATTTGATCTTAAAGGAACAAGTAAAAGAATTGGAAAAATATTTGCTTCCAAGACCTTTGTTTGTCGAACCCATCACTGCTATACAACCATTGTGTAGTCTCGAGGATGTACCAGTAACAAGATCTAGGTTGAAATGTTCATCAAGTGTATTAATGGCTATAAGAAAATAGAAAGGAGACAACATTCATAAAATGATAGCCTTGATTCTTGAAATATGGGAGTTAGCAACAAATTCAACTACTCTCTCTAGAAGGGTCTTGCATTTTAAAGAGTATCTCCAAAAGGACTTGGAAAATGATGAAAGATTTTACAAAGAAGACGTGGGTACATTTTCGGCATAGGTATTAAGTTTAAGTGATATACATAGGAGAGAAAAAAATCTTCCTTCCAAGGTTCATTTTAAACAAATTAATGCTTGTTGGTTCAACATAATTAAGTAATTGCGGGAAATGTTGTCTGAATGTGATGTTTTTTTTTTTTTTTATAAGTAAGAGTTTGTATTAAATATAAGAGTCCTTCTCAAAACCAGGATCCAGAGTACATCAACAGAGTTATTCGGTTGTAATTACTGGACTGCTCCGTAAGGAGAAACCAGTTCAGCCAACCGTATATAGTAAGTAGCCAAAACAAATTCTAACAGTACTATAGAAAACTAGACTGTCAACTACCATGAGAGCCACTAGAACCAAAGTATGGGACAAGTATAGTATAATCTGGAACATACTCGGGCAAGGTGCCAGGCCAGGGTTCCTCGATGACAGGTGTCCCGCCAGTCCATTGCCTGTCCGTTGCGCCATGGCTCTTGTCTTCGGGCCCTTGGATGCTGCTGTCCCTGGTGTCTGCTGCCACTACCGAAACTGCCATGTCGACTTCTCCTTCAATGCTTGCCAAAGTCGCCTTCTGCGCGAGAGCACTCATGTCCTCTGGATTACCTGCCTTCCCCGCGGATGGCATACTTTCTTCGGTGGGAACGTGCTGCTGACTGCTCGCCTAACCACTGGAGTTCTCGGAAGCGTCACGGGAATACTCAGGAGCGGCCGGGGGAGGAGTGGCCAGGAGCTGGAGGAGGACGGAGAGGCGTCCCTCCATCTGTTGGACCCCGAACTGGAGATCATTCACCCCCTCACGGAGCTCGAAAACTAAGTCATGGAGAATGGCGGAGTGTTCACGCGGCAGAGGGGGAGAAGGCGTATTTAAATTGTAACGAGGCCGACTGTGGCATGAGGCCGGAGGAGAGGAGGAAAGCTTGTCCCGGGGAGAAGGCCACGCTGGTAACCAGGAAGTGTCAACAACAGCCATGGTGTCCCGACCTGGAGTGGAAGAACCAGAGGGCGAGGAGGATGTGCGGGGGCGCCGAGGGCGCCATGGAGAGCCCCGACGTGGACGCATGCGGTGGCGAGGCATGGCGAGACTCGGCTTCTGCAGAGGATCTACAGAGCCAAGATGAAGGAAGAGAACTGCTCGAAAAACCATGAAAAACGCAGAGCCAAAATCGAAGCCACACCACCAAACGAAACTGCCGAAAGGGTGCTACATGGCGCTATGCATAGAGGCGGTCGAGAGGAATGGAGTTAATGCTCCTGCCATCCTCTTTGAATGCGATTTAAGGCCCGGGGATGGTGGCTGCATGGGGCACGAGCCGAGCACATGGCTCCGTGCCCCGCTGGCCTCCCCCTTCACCCACATTTGGCCGAGTGGCCCGCAATACCACCCCATCCGGGGGTTGTCTGAATGTGATGTTATAAATACTAAAAGAGGTGATTTATTTTTAAAGACTGTTGATTTAACTAAAGCACTGGAGGGCCCACACTTAATTATGGACTCAATTCTCTTATCAAAAGTGTAGTTACAAGAACAATTGGATGCCTTAAAGGTTTCTCGGGCCAACAAATTTAATGACTCAATTGAATATTCTGAAGAAGTGGAAAGGTGGTTAATCTAGTATGTGAACAAGAATGAAGATATTGAAGACACGTTTCATCCATTGAACCTTGATATTAAAGAACTAGAAAATGAGTTATTTGAAACCAAGACTAAATAAGAAATAATGGTTTCTCCTATTGCAGGAGTATATTGAACAATGGTTAAGAAAATCCTTGGTTAAAATAACTGAAATGGATCAAAAAGAAGCCGGTAATACCATTATGCGACCTCCATCCCAACAACCTATAAAAGACACATCAACAAACAAAACGTTTCTTTTGATCTTCCATCATAGAAAGTCAAGTAGTCATTTTATTTTTCTTTCAACTCTTTTTCTTTCTCAATTAGTAGTCATTCTTATTTTCTTGTTTAAGGATTTGTGAAAACCAAAGGCCGACCATTGACTCTGTCTCCTTTCCGTCTTCCAGGTCTTTCTTTAATTTCATGGTCCACGAGATTTCAATCCTAGTCCTCTTTGAAGGAAAAATGCCATTTACTTTTGATGAACTTTACAATCATTATTACTTTTAAAAAGACATCTATTATTTTTTTGAGGTTCCCAGAGAACTATTCAGGACATTACATTAGTGATTTCTCAAACTTTTAATTTTAAACATGATATTTCAAATGTGTGTCTATCAAAATATTTTGGGATCTTAATTAAATGATCATTTAAAGTTCTATGCCATATGTGGTCCTTGTCTTCTTTCATTTTTCTAAATAATGTGTCCTACTTTGCTTTATACTATGATGGAAATGTCACTCTGTGAAACTATCTATTCTCTTGGTTTATAATCTTGTATTATAATGTGAATATTTGCTTTCTGGGAGTTGCCTGGTCCTTTCTTAGGTATTCGTTGCATGTGAATATTTTTTTCAAGAATAAATGTGGTCCTTGCTTAGGCTTTTTTTATATTCTTGTATTATATTTAAACATAGCGGAGTACCACCTCTTTAAAAAAGCAGGAGGATTGTATCCTCGTGATGTTAGCTTAAAGACCTTAAAACAATATTTTAGATCAACACAAGGGAATCCTAGCATGGAGACTTAGGTGATGGAAGGATCCCTATATCAACCATATTTTTAAATTTATGACAATGTAATATTTTTTTGAACAATTTTCTTATGGGACAATTTGTTTGGTTGTATAGCTACCTAGTTTTCTTGTTAATAGTTTGGATAAATATAAATAAGGCCTATTATTTTCTAAAACAACACATTTTGGTCTAGAACTTCGATCCTTTTTTTTAGTTGTATTTCAAAACTAACTAGTTAAGTTGTAACCCTTTTCTAATACAATGACACCTCTTAACCCTTTTCTAATATAATGACACATGTTATTATTTAAAAACACACACACACACACACACACACCAATGCATGAAAATGTTCTATGTTATATTCAAATCAAGAAACCAATATTCCATGTACCTCACTTCCTTTATGAAACTACATGCCATGATAAACAAAATTCCAATTTTAATCATCTAACACCAAAAGTTACGAGGAATTTCCATTTTTAATGCATGAAAATGTTCTCCATCATCTTCAAATTAAGAAACCAATAATCCATGTTAATGTCCCCACTATAATCCCTAGTTTAATTAATGTTTAATGTAGATATAATGTGTGGCTATGGCCAAGCGATATATATGTGAATTGTATTTCTGAATTTTAATAAATAAAATGTGATGCCATCTACTAAGGGGACATGGACAGAGATGGGCGTTGAATTAATCCACAAGAGAGGGAGGGTCTAAGAGATTGTCCAAGAGGGGTCCAAGGGGGGATTAACCATGTCTATTAATTCCACCCATATTCCTGAATTTTATTATAACTATGTATTAAAATCTATTTTTTGATTGAGTGTCCCCAAATCCAATCATTTAATGCATGTATGAGGGAGGGTGTGAGAAGTCACATCCCACATATATTGGGAGCATGGGGACTGAGTAAAATTATCTTGGGGAAGTGTTTCAAGCAAGTAATCCAAAGGGAGGAAATTCATATGGGAAGCTGCAATAGTTTTAGAAAGTCAAGTTTTTGCATGAACAACAAGCAAAGAGGAAGAATGAGAGCTTGGAGCTGGAGAAACAATGTTGGGAGAATTCTAGAACCTACTGGAGAATTTTTAGAGTGTAATTGGAGTTGAAAACTAAAGAGTCATATTGTCAGGACCGAAGAGTGAACTGTTGTTGGAGTTGCACTATAACAACAAGTGTTTACTGTTGTTGTTGGTAGTTTTCCCGACAATGAGTTTCCTTGAGTTTCACAGTTGAGAGGATTCCTGGTTACTTGTGCCAGAGAGAAATTGATAAATGAATGGGATTCCCAAGGGACTTATATTAGTGAAGGGGTACATTCCTTGGGTTGGGAAGGTCAAGATGAAGAGAGCTGGTGGAAAATTAGGATAGTTGTAGGAGAATACCAGTGGGTTGTGGGTTTTCTGAATTGTGAGTGGACAATGAGAGACCACCCTCTTTTGTGGGTTACTAGCCTCAACTCAGGGGTGACTTGTTGTTGATATTTGGAACAAAAAGTCTATGGTTGGGTGGAACATTCGTCCCAAGCAACTGGTTGCACAACTATTTTGAAAGATAAGTGTTTTATCTTGTTGTTGTGTTATTTTATGAGTTAAATTGTTGTGCAAGAACTCTGTGTATGAGACTATTTTATATGATGTTGTAATAATTTATTAACATCATTCATGTTTGTTTAAAATGTTGTAGATGAATTTACTAAATGGTAATAGAAAATAGTTAAATCTAGTTGTAATTTGTGGCTGGAACTTGCAAGAATTTAATTAGATAACAAAAGTTTTAATTTATGAGTATTCTGCATGTAATGGACCTCATATGGGATAAGGGAAATTACATTATGGCATCAGAGCCTATGGTTAAAACACTAGGCTTGTATGGGCCAAGAAATAGTGTGAATTGGAAAAATTCATTGTGTAGATTTTGGTCTACGCGAATTTGGGGAAAAATGATGGAAAATTAGTGTTATACCACAATTTTCCACATCACTGCATATGTGGGATGGATCAGTCATTTTCCCTAGATTTCAAATGTAAATCCCATCCTCCTGCATCAAATCATCTAAAAAAAACAATTTTTTTGTTTCCATCCGTGGGTCACCAGTGTGCAACCGTGGATGTCCATGCCTTGCTAATTTGAAACTCGCAGATGCCCTAAAAAAATGTGAAAAAATAAAATAATACACATTTTTGGGTGGGTTTTTAGGTTAAGCTCATTCCCAATATCCCCTGGGCTCGTAAAAAATGGAATTCAACCACCTCAACCCCTTGAGGATGGTATACATGCACCTTTGAGGGCATATATGTGGAGGAAAACCAACGTGAAAAGTTATGCTAAAGAATTTGCAAGATTCCCTATGTCCCCTATCCTCTGAGTAGCATCCCCATGATTATGGAACTTGCTTTCCAATACTTGTTTCTCTCTCCTATGTGACTATAGGGTGTGTTCCTATCCCTATCGAGTCATCCAAGGAAGGGAAATCATGTTGAGTTAATGCTTGAAGGAACATTGGAGGAACCTAGGAGGTTGGCTTCAAGGCAATGTCGATGGTTGGAGTCAAGTTGTAACCAATGATTTCTACTGTTTCTAATAAAAGAGTTCTCTTTCCCTCCATACTTGTGTGATATTGTTCAATTTACTTATGTATGTTGATTTGATTCACATATTTGAATTTATCTATATATCACATGTATAATTTGATCCTATAACTACCTTGTTGCAACATTTTCTTAATCTCCTTTTGAAGATTAGTTTGGGAAGAGATCATGAACGAATTGAGATTTGAGAGTGAGGAATGACATCAATCGATAGGATACAAAGTGTGACATTCTTTATCCTCTATCATTAAGTAGTTATTTCATTGCAAGTTTTGTATGCAAGGGTAGGTTTTGTATTTTGTATATGGTCAAGCTCTGTTGTGACACGACCCAAAGTCATAGGGGAAAAATCGCATAACATAATTGACAACCATATTGGGGATCTCTTCTCCTAGTTTGGGCCAGTATTAGGGTGTCTTGTGTTGTCTTTGTTTCATGTACCTTTTCCTATTTTCTAGGCTTTCTTTTCAAAGCATTTTCCATCTAGAAATTTTTTCCAAAGTTTCTGGAACCATCCTTTTGGATTGGATTTTTTATTTTTCAAGTTTTAGTAGTGTATCCGCATTTTTTCCCTTTATGAGTCATGGAAATCGACGATTTGACTTTGTATGACCCGCGAATGTCCACGAGTCCTAGTGTACACAATCTTGGATCTGTGTAAGAACTTGATTTTTTAGCCTTTCTCTCAGTTCTAGAGGATCTGGATTTTTTCATTGCAGTCTAAGCCTGTTGGGTTTGATTTTTCTTTTGATTATGGTGTTAAGTCTTTGAAAACTCTCAAATCCTTCTAAAAGTTCTTGCTCTTGGTTTCCCTATGTTTTTGGCGTACTCTTCGTCTCTCTACTACATTTTGAGTTTTGGGCTTTATAACCATTTTCCCAAGTTTTTCTAATTGTACATGCTCTTTTCTTTCACATAAACCATGAAAATATGCTACCCTTATATAGGGGTGAAGCAAGTATTTTAGTGCCCAAAGACACGTAAGTGTTGGTCATATCCACACTTTGTACAAGGCCAAATAACGGATATCTGTGTTTTGTGGAAAGACAAACTGCGAATAAACTTCATACACACTTCATATAGTGATAGAAACCACGTATATAATATTATATTTGTTATTCATAGTGGGGTGACCCGAGGATGCCTATAAAAATTGACTTTTTTGCTTGTTTTTCAACCTTTTGGGAGCCCTGTTTCAGCTAGTTTAGGGGTCTTTTTTGGGGATTTTGGTACCGAAACGTTTTGTGGCCTATAAGATGTTAGCAAGGACTTAAATTTGAATGTAAATTTTTTTTTTGATCCATCTTTGTCTCTCTTTTATCCCTTGGATTGCATGACTATAAGACTAGTTTTGTTCTCAAGATCTTGGTTTTCTGGTCATTATTGTGGTCATCTTTGAAACTTGAATTTATATTTGAGTTCGACACTTTTCTTTTTTGTTTTCCTTGGATTTTTCAAACACAAAACTATTTTATTTTTATTTTTTTAGAATATTTTGTTAGTTTTGCTTTGGTAGAAAGAAAAAAAAAATGGAAAACCTAGTTTTTCTGCTAGTTATGTCTCTTTCTTTCTTTGCATTGTTATTTGAAAAAGAAAAAGATGTTAGCATAGGATTTTTGTTTCTTCTCATATTGCATGCATTTCAAAGGAAAAATAACAAAGAACATCCTTTTGTTTTCTTCTTTTTCATTTCTCAAAAGGTTGCATTGTCCATTTTGCATAGAAGGAGAAAAAAATGCATTTCAAGGTTTGAAGGATTGTTCATGCATTTTATTTTTTGAAACTTTTTTTCATTTGAAGAATTAGTGTAAAATTTTATTTTCCAGTGTTCTTATAAGTTTCATTTTTTCAATAGTCTCAAACAACATCAGTTGCACTTCCATGCCCTTTGAGTAAGAACAACCGCTAAAATGAATGCTAAACTTAAAATGTATTAGACTTTGTTTCTAGGGTTCACAAACAAGTTTAGGGTTG
>JZKD02S1631346.1:107004-123683 GCA_000966675.3 Picea glauca | reverse complement strand
GTTGAGTACTTTTCCTAAGGTTTTTCTATGCTATATTGATGTTTGGTTCTTAACAAACACTATGTTGTAAGCATGTACATAAGACCACTAGGAAATCATTACATGATGTTTGTAATTAACAAATGAACATGGAATTACATTCCACTCCCCATCAAAAGGGTGAATATCATGGTTTATTAAAACCATAGTCTTGAAATGTTGATTCAATGGAAAGGGTGGATGGCCACAAAGATCCACCTAGATCAAGGGTTAGGGTCTTGGTTTAGGTTAAAGAGTTTATTTCTCCAAGGATAGAAAACAAACATATGATTCTGACCTAGGGAGAGTCTCAAATCCAATGATTGTATAAGTATAGTCGAGAAGCTCCTTTAACACATGAGTCAAACATGGGGTCGCATAAAAGAGAGCCGAGGAGATATCCCCTCCAAATCTTAATTGAGTGTAGTGGAGAGACCATGTATTGGGGGATTTTCCTGAAGTGATATTGACTCATCTGGTGTCATTCCTATAGAATATTTTTGGGCTTAGTTACCCTTCTCATATGTTCGATCCTGACTGTCGACTATACCCCCTAGACGCTGACTGCAAGTTGGTAACCTTAGTTTCTTTTCCTAGGGATCTCAAAGGTGATTGTGAAGTTTTTCCGTGAAACCTGGGGAATATTTCCCATCACAATTTTTAGTACTATTGGAGGGTACCCTGTGAAGTGTGGGTACTTTCACCAGATAAGGCTGGTCAGTGGAGGTCGAGATAACTGTTTCTCACTCCTTCATTCTCTTAGGAATTTTTAGTGGAGTGCTTCTTTGTATTGTTGGCCTTAGGTTGTGTCGGTATCACAACTTTTGTATCGTTGATTTAGGGTGGTCAACTAACCACTCCGCTAGTCAGGAAGGACCCCTGGTCTTTCTCTTGAAAGCATGGAGCCGCCTCTTAGAAGGCATGGGTTTTTATACCACTGGTTCACCAAAGTCAGTGCATGAGACTTTTGTGAACATGAACAATCCTACAAGGGACAAACCTATTCATAAGAAATCCCTGGCCAAAGTTTTTGAGAATACCATCCAAGGAACCCCTGCCCAAGGGGATTCTTATGATTTTTCTTTCTTTAGAAACATTGGTGCCTCCTTGATGGCCACTTTGAACATTCCTAGGTTGAATGTTGGATTACCAGTTTGGTTGTGGACCACTATGAATGTCATGAATTCTCTTGATGCTTCTCAGATAAGAACCTTATGTTAGGGGCATCCACTATAAGGAAAAAATCTTGTAGCAGAGGTTATAGTGGAGGTTTTTAGTGTTACAAAATTGTCAAAAAATGTAAAAAAAAACCTCCGCTAAAACATCCATTTTCGATAGTGGATGTTTTTGCGGAGATTATAACTGAACTTCATTATAACTAAAAAAAACTGGGCGGCCGGAGGTTTTAGCAGATTTTTTTCTAGGTGATGCGCTTCATGGTGTATACGCACTAGTGCATTATCAAACTTAAAGAACTGATGCTTAAATTTCACCAAAAGCACCGGGGCAATCAACAAAATATTGAGGCACCGATGCTCTTCTAAATAATAACACAGTGGTTCTTTAATAATAACAGTGCACCGACCAAATCTATGATACCATGCACCGATGCGTTACAAGCAAACTCGATCGATGCATGAAATTTAGAATCAATCGATGTGAAAGTCTGATACTGAAGCACCAATGAGCTGTTTTAATTAAACGCATAGGAAGGCTGATTTTTATTATTATAATTGTTGTTGTTAAAATAATATTATGGTCGATGTTGGTTCATTGTATTACAACACTAGTGCACATTTTATTACCACATCAGTGCTTTTTAACATTAAACACACTGGTGTTCATTTTCTCTTTTAAGAAACATTAACCTGTTATAGTGAAATTATTGTTATTTTTTAATTCCATTGTTCATAAAAACAATTGACATATATATTATAATAGTATTCATATAGATTAAATTTTGAGTAGTGCATTTGGATATGATGTTTGGATTAATTTGTTATATCATCAAATTTCACATCTCTATAATATTTAATCATCCATATATTTAATCAACGATGTAACATTTCACAACAACATTGGACAACACAATATAATAAAATAAAACATATTTTATTATATATGAATAAGAGACTCTTCATCATACAAAATTGGACACTTATCGGTAACCCCTTGTCTTTCAATTGTGACACTATGTCCATTACATTAAACAAAATGTTTGATTTTCACAGACAATTATTTCAAAAAATACAACAACTTGCRTTGATATCCAAATATATTGATCATCATTCTTCACTGGAATTGTTGTCAGTGCTCGAGCTACTTCCATGACTTGGGTTATTTGGTCAAATGTTTTGTTGATTTCCTCGATTGTTTTCCTCTTCTTCAAGTTCCATCTACAAAAATAAAAATAAAGTGTAATGAGTGTATCTACATTGGTGAGAATAATGCAAATTGAAATGCATAATATACATGAATGTAAATTGAAAAGTGACGTACCATACAAAGAATTGACTCATGAATGATACACATTCTTTCAAAACCAAATCTCACGCCTTCTGTCAACAACTCTTCTATTGGCACATTTCGATACTTTATTTCCTTCATGTTTTATACCCCATAATAAATCATAGATTTAATATAAAAGAGTTTTTTTGTTCCATTAATTATAAAATGAGAGAAGTAAAACAACATAGATACTTACAAATTCCACAATTAATTTTTGATATGCCAACACATACTCACAACCCATACTTAACCCAAAGTCAATCAATTATTATGATGGATCTTCTTTGTATGTTAGCACCTGTTTGAAGACATTCAAGGATGGCTGCTGTAAAACAACTTAGATACTTACAAATTCCACAATTATTTTTTGATATGCCAACACATACTCACAACCCATACTTAACCCAATGTCAATCAATTATTATGATGGATCTTCTTTGTATGTTAGCACCTGTTTGAAGACATTCAAGGATGGCTGCTGTAAAACAACTTAGATACTTACAAATTCCACAATTAATTTTTGATATGCCAACACATACTCACAACCCATACTTAACCCAATGTCAATCAATTATTATGATGGATCTTCTTTGTATGTTAGCACCTGTTTGAAGACATTCAAGGATGGCTGTTGTAAAACAACTTAAAATATATAAAATTGAAATCTTAAGTTGTTATAATGAAATAAAAATTACTTACAAAATTTGCTATCAACCCTTTTCTTTCTTGTTGTCCCGTTTTATGTGCTGAATGGGTTCCATTTTGCTTTCTTTTCTACAAGAAAATACTTGAAGATTAATATTTAATACTAAATTATTTATTTATATGTACCTAATAGAAATTCAATGATTTCATACATTTGAAGCACGTTATTGTTGAGATGGCTCCTCCTCCGATGAGATTATGTCCATTTATTTGACCATCTCCTTGTACACTTTTTTGGACATTCCTACTTGCATATTTCGGATATCAGCGCGTTGATCCTTTGGGATTTTCATAATCTTCCCGAAAAAAGTAACATGACACTAAACTATTTTTATATTGATATATGAAAACTAAATATATCAAAATTGATATTAATAAAGGAATGCTTCGGAGTAATATATACATATTCTAGAAAATTATTTTTAGAAATATTACTTTTTGAATGATTTCTATTTTTTGTTGTATGTTTTTTCTATTGCAAGTTTGACATGTCTCATTGACCATTGCTTTGGAAACGCTTCCTGTAGTTTAGATATAACTTGGTTCTTGGAATCATTGGATTGATTTTTGTATTATAAGTAGAAATTTCGTCTATACGTTCGCTCCATTATATCCCTCATAGTTTTTTAAAAGTTTTTCCCCCTTTCATTAACCTCCAACACCACTCTAGATGAGCTAAGGACCAATTAATCATCATTTACATCTTCTATAATTTTTATTTTCTTAGGAAGACATTCCATTCATTCATTGTTGGTATTTGTAGAACATTAAACATATGTGAATTAATAGATTGTTTGAAACATGTTATCTAATATTATTAAGTATATTATTAATGAAAATTTAAAAAAGAACTCATATTGAATAATATTTTTCCATTCACCTGATTTATCCTTTTGCAATTTTTCCATCAAGATCTTATGCTCTTCTGCACTTAGATCACAAATAATCTTATCAAGCTTCCTCATTTTGTGGCTCTGCATGACACACACTAACCAATACATATTGGTTAAACTTACATATAGTTCAAACATAATTTTGTATAGAATTTACAAAGAATTTTCCTTTTTTCCTTTTTTGGATGTGCTATCATTGTGTCGATCATAATTTTTTTTACTTGAACTATTCTCACACATTTTTTATTATCAATATACAACCTATATCATTTAATACAGAAGATATTAAACATATTTTATAAATAAATCACATAATTTTCAGCTAAAAAAACAAATTGGCTTCCGGTGCACTTTAATGATATGAAAACATCGATGCGTTCGATACAAGAAATGCATCGACATGATTTTTTTTTAAATACTTTAAATTAAAATGGTGCAATATTTATTGATAACAACACCACGACTAGAGTAAAAAATGAAAAACAAATACCATGAACAAAAAAAAAACCGAAAAAATTACACACAGATGAATTTTTTTTATTTTTTATTTTTATGTTACATCATTTTCAGTGCGCTTTATCAGTGAGCACACTGATGTGTTATAGTCAAATAGACACACTGATAACCATAAACCATTTAAAAAAAAATGTGACAGAGCCAAGAGGGTTTGAATCCGATGCAATAAGTGGTTCCCTTGCATCATATGCCAAACGCCTTATATATAGAAACACAAACCCATTAAATCTAAAATGCCTAAAATGAAAAGCCCTAATTGTGAAGTGATAGAGGGAGTTAAACCCTAAGGTGAAATTTTGCAGTCACATAAGCAAGAAGAAGCAAGGGCTTAAGGTAAGTATGTTTTTTTCCCTGAATTTTAATTAAATCTAATAGGGATAAAAATTGTAAAATTTATTATTATTAAAATCAACAATAAAATTTAAAATTTTTACTATGTAGGGTTTTGAGTGAATCACAAAACCTTTCAAATTTTGATCTTCAGAATAATTTTGTTGCTCCAAGAGAGTTTTGAGTGAATCACCATACCCTTCAAATTCTGATCTTTTGAATAATTTTGTTGTTCCAAAGTATTCTACTGCTCCACAATGCTCCCCAATATGTCTCTCTTGCAAATCTCTCCCCTGTAAATTTTGACAAAGTAATGAAATAGTGAATAACTTCTTGCTATTTAAAGGACTTTATGAAATTAGGTTTTCGAAAAATAAATTCCCACTTATTTTTCAATTGTAAAATTTCAAAGTTGCGTTTTTTTTTTTTTTTTATAAGTTTTTTGAAACACCAGTGCGTTTCTTAATATAACACATTGATGCGTTTGGTTAGACAAAGCACTGGTGCACTAATTTTTTTTGGAGCACCGATATCATATAATTTTTAAAGAAGTGCACAATTATGCTTTAAAAGTTATCTCAATTTTTATTTGCACATAAAATAGTATATTCATCTTCAATTATCTTTTAGGATGCATCCACATGAATTGCAGTACTTCATAGTATACATTTTCTGCTTAAAGTCGCCTTATTCTTAAAAATTTATTGTTGATTTTTCTCAAATGCAGGGAGAAAAACTTATAACATCAAATGGCCAATTCTTCAAATTCCATCCTGTTCCATATTGCTCAAAGTCCATCACAGAGTTCTCCCTTTCCATCTCCAATAAGTTCAGATTTTATTTATATTTCGATTATTTAATTGAATTTATTTATTTTTATCCATGTCAATCCGAATAAAAATGTATCCAAATTTGCAGGATCCTAATTTAGAATCGAGTTCAAATGAAAAAAATATTCCACCAATTCAAAAACGTTGGAATCTCTTATCAGGAGAAACATACCACAAGGAATTGG
The DNA here is from genome assembly GCA_000966675.3 of Picea glauca. Classification (NCBI taxonomy): domain Eukaryota; kingdom Viridiplantae; phylum Streptophyta; class Pinopsida; order Pinales; family Pinaceae; genus Picea; species Picea glauca. Next base: position 117,698 of record JZKD02S1631346.1, on the reverse strand, counting down.
TAGATGAAAATGGACATCCGCTTTACCCTACCAATTGTAACATGCCATCTTCCAGCCACAATCCTGGGTCAACGATGGTAATAATAGTTTGGTATATGTAATTTGAACAAACCAATTTCATTGTGCTTACTAATATCATTGATGTACTAATGTTCAATATTTTTGAAATTAGGATTCTAATGATGAAAAAACTACCTATCATCTTCTGTTTCACCCCACTACAATGTCAAATCGAGAGAAGGTTGCAATAAGAGCACAACTTGGAGAGGAAGCATTCCAAGAATGGTTGAATCAACCGCCTATTCAATTCCCACTACATCCATATTCACCAATTAGGAATGACTACAACAATAGTAGTTCTTCACAAGTTGGCAATGGATTCAAGCAAATAGAGGTTGGTATGGATGATTATTTACGGAATACGACTTCCATGGAGACAATGTTGTTAGATTCATTCCAAAATGATGAGCTAGGGGATGATGCTCATATCACTGTTACCTTTTTTGAAAGCCTGGAATCTACTTCCACCACCCCTCTCTTTGGACCTATCCGGTCAAACTATAGCTAGTTGGGGAAAACAATGTTACTGTACAACTTGAAAGAAATGTTTGGCATGAAAAACACATGTTTCTCGGAAATATTGAGGTAACTGACCATCAAGTCCTTTATATTTTGAGAAATTGTATCACACAATCAACATTAAAAATGGTCGACTTTATGAATGTTTTTTGTTTGTTTGTTAATTTGTGTGAGACCTGTTGGCTACGTGATTAACCTGTGGCTGGAGAAACCGCAACCCAGGGGCATCTAAGCCGTCAAAATCACCCGGGGATCGCACCCGGTCTGAGCCACACCAACCCTTAACATGGTTGGATTTTTTGTCCCCGTAGGTTTCAAATCGGTGACTTTAACATCACGGAGTCGCTTAACAACACACTCTGTCACCGACTGTCCTACACCTCGGGGACGTCAACTTTATGAATGTTAAATGGCATTGTACATTTATATTTCCCACTAACTACAAATTATTCAAAGATAAGGTTCTTCCGAGTGATAATGTCTTGCTCTATAGCTATGAATAGGAAAATAAGATGTCTAAAATGTTGGGTGTTGAGTACATATCATATCATGCATGTTCGAATAATTATATTCTATATAGAGGAGAATATCTAGACAAAGAGATATGTCTGAAATGTGGGCATGACAAGTACCATAAATCAAATAAAAAGGGTAAATCACATGGTCCTCCTCATAAGATATTGAGGCACATGCCTATAATCCCAAGGATTCAAAAGATCTTTCATTGCAAAGAATTAGCTATGTTGCAGGGATGGAATTCCTTGCACAGAAGTGAGTCAGGAGTTATGTATATCCCAACAGATTCAATAGCCATGAAGCATATAGAGGATACACGGACCGGAAAATTCAAGGATGAAGTACGAAGTCTACTACTTAACATAGCCATGGATGGCATCAACCCATATTCCCTCCAAAACACCAACTATTCTATTTGGATTGTAGTAGTGATCAATAACAGTATCCCCCCATGGTTGTCCATGAAGAATGAACATCATATGTTGGCTCTAGTCCTTGGTAGAAGACAAGTCAAGAATATCGATGTCTACCCACAACCATTGGTATATGAATTGAATGAATTATGGGAAGGGATACATGTATATGATGTATCAAAATCCATCACAACATAGAGGATTTTTACATTGTATGGAATATGTGCTTACACCACACATGATTATCTAGGCTTAGGAGTTCTCTATAGTAAATTACATGTTTATTGATTTGTTTATATACGTAACAATATTTTTTGGCATATTTAATCCACTGCGATTGTTTTGATCTTCAATGCTAACGTGATTTGTATACAATAATAAATTTGTAGGTATTGTAACAAAAGTGTAATACCCCAAGGACATGCCCCAGTTATATTATGAATTGTAATCATGTCTTGTAGGCTGGTGAGTCAAGTATTGATAAGCTGGTGGGCTTATGTGTTTATTAGGCTGGAGAACCTAAGTGTTAAAGGCCAAGAGCCTGATTTTGTATATGTAATTATGAAGACCATTAATAAAGATTAAACATCGCTGTGTGCAGACCAACCACAAAGAACGAGTGATGGGGGACTAAGCTTCCATAGGGTGGGTAAGGGAAGAGGGTTTGAAAGGTTGGAAAGAGGGGCTAATCTTAGGGGATTAAGTCCTTGAGAATAATAATTTATTATTATTCCAAATATGTGTGAAAGACATGTGTTTTTATCCTAAGTCTTAGGAGAGGCAACACATGAAGCTCTAACATGTGAAAAAATGGAACGCATGCATCTCTAGGAAGACAAGTGTTGACTTGGGCGCATGCAGTTAAAAGCTGAAGCGTCAACTGATTTGGGGGTTGGTTCTACTAGTTTTCTCGATCCTCCATCTGAAACTGTGAGACCTCTGTGATTGAACTTTGCTTAATTTGCTTGTCACGCATCTTGAAAATGAGAACCGTGAAGCCTACCAATGTATTTTCTTGAATCCCGTGGCCTCTGTATTCGAACTTTGAAATATTCATGCAGGCACTTGAAAACTGGAAATCCGTGAACCGTTCTGTGTCTTCTGAGGAACTTGACACATGAGTAATCTCCTTAGCTGTGCTGTGTTTTAGCCTAGGTTGTTGCCTCTTATGGTGTCATGCCCATTTTCTATTGCTACTGTCATCCCTGTGTGAATGAGTGTTGAACTGTTGTTATTGTACTCACCTGGTTGGAGCTGAGTCGAGGAGTGTGCTGAAGAAGTAGGTTGTCAGGACCATGGTAGAAGAGGTAGGTTGTCAGGCCTGTGAGCAGCTCTCTCCAGGTGAGAGAGTCTATTGGGAAGTGGTTTTCTGCTAGAGAGAGTTGTTGGCATAGGGGCATAACCAGGGTTCAATGCTCAAGAGCACACCAACAAAACCCTAACTATCGGACCTTTCAGCAACACCTGTGAAGCAGATGAAGTCTCACCTGAGGTAGAGGTAGGGGTGGTTGTAGGACTCAGATGTCTGCAACCTTAGCTGGGACACAAATTTGTGATTATAACACTTAGCAATTATATGGCATGGTTTATCCATCAATATTCAACCCTTACAACACTTCACAAATAGCACAAAGTATCACAGTGAGTACTTATATCTAAGATAATTCAACACTTAGCCACAACAAGATAGATCGGGTTCAACATACTAAGAACTAAGCATATATCAGATCTAACATTCATTCCTATCTTAGAAGCACAAAGCATAACTAAATCTATTTAATCACATCAAGCACTTAGCCAAGAAGGAGATAAACACATTAGGTCGAAGCACAGAGCACAATACACAAAGTTACCATGGTTCACCCCCACCCTGGGGATATGTCCACAAGATCTTCTTCTTTATTATCTCAGTCAAGAATTTACAACATAGAGCTTCAACAATCCTTGCTTCGCACAGGACAAAAGATTTGCGTAGCTCGCTAGATCCTTCTTCCTTGCACTTCAACACAAAACAACTTGCAAGCTTCTTACAATCATGCACAAAGCATTTACAAGATACATCTGATCACATAGATCCAGTTCTGGAACTAAGCTATCACATAGATGTACTACTCTCCCCCTTTTCCCTCCTTTTCTTACATTGCCTAAGTATCTATTTACATATTACAAAAATGGGCCTAAACATGGGTGAACCCAGGGGCCGACATCCCTTTCCCATTACATTAACCCAAAACCCTAAAGGGACCAAAAAATAGGTCTAGTTTCCCTAATTTCCACTTTGCATTGTGCTCCATCTTTTTCAAGCTGTCGAAGTCCCAAAAATGGTCAAATATGACCAAGTATTCTTCAAAACTTGGTCAAGGGCCAACATGCCCCCAACACTCACCTGTGACTCGTCCCGAGTCACTTTAGTCTGATCAATTCCGCCTCGAATTGTTCGAGCTTGGCTCAGGCTGCTTCGACCTACTGCAGTGTGACAACCTATTGCTCAGTGAATTCCTGGATCACTGTGTCATTGAGCGGTCCTTCCAGGCAGTTTTCTGCTGTGATGACAACCTGTTCGAGTTCAACTTCCTGGCTTTCAAGTTCAGCGAGAAGATGACATGCCTTTTCTTGGATTGGCTGAGGTTGTTGGGAGACTTCCATCACTTTACTTTACAACGTATGTACCTATTGTTGGGATGTGCATTGTTTTGCGAACCTCTTCATTCTTTCGACTGGGGTTAAAGTCTTTATCTGTGCCTATAGTGTGTCTGCATGCTATTTTGCTTCTTGGAGATGTGCCTCCAATGTCTGAAATTATGGATTCTCTGCGAAGGTTTCATAAGTCTGGGCGCTTCTAGCACTCAACTGCTTGCATTCCAGGGAAAAGGTTTTTAATTGGCCAATTGCACTTCGATCAGTGGCCTCTCTTAGATCTCTTATTTCTTGGGAGGTCTCAAGCACGATGCATAGCTTCAGATCTGTGATTTGCTGTTAGATTTGCTGGATTACTTCTTCCAGTTGGGTCACCTGCTGTGGGAGACAGTCTTCCATATTCACTTCTATGACCGTCACAGAGTGAAGTTCTTTGTGAACCCTTTCCTATACTTCAAGTTGCTCTTCTAGAAACTGTGCCTTTTCCTCATCCCACTTCTCTTTTAGGGAAATATTTTCCTATTCTGCCTCACTCTGTTGTTCTAGAAGTGCTTTCTATGCTTGGATCAAATCCTGGGTGGCTTGTGATGTGTCTTCTTGGGCTCGTCGAAGGCGAGATTCGACTTGATCAATGATCTGGTGTAGATGAGTGGGCTCATCGCCTGTTCCTGATGTTCCTCTTATTAAGGGGGTTGTAGAAGCTGCTCGGCTAGATTGGAGTGCCTGCTGCACTTCTTGGAGTTCGCCCTTGATTCGGTTGAATATCTCTTCCTGATTTTCTTCTTGCTTTTCTGCGAGCTCTAGCGAAACAACATTCAATGCAGCAATTAAGAAGTTGAAGTCATAAGTGAACGGTTATATTGGCTTCCAATGGATATATTTCTATGCCATGGCAAAGTGCCATAGGTCGCTGTTCTGATATCCCGACGAAGCTCGATTCCTGTGATTTTTCCTTCTACGAAGTTTCCTATGGAGTCTTTTGTAACTTTTTGATTTTGGCCTTCTTCTTACTTAGCTTCCTAGCCTTTTTCCCAGTAAGCTTCGTCTTGGTCATCCTTTTTACATTCTAATTCTTATCTTCTCTTGACATAGTCACTTTGCGCTGCTTAGGTTCTTTCTTTAGATCCAAAGGTAATACTCCTTCATCATATGGATTAGGTATTTCAGTCTTTTGTGGTTCCTCTAATTCTCTTATAACTTCGATACCAAAGTCCCTGGTGTTCAATGGCTTAGGTCTGTCCTATTGTTCTTTCATCAAGTAGGAGATCCTTATAGACATAAATTCCATGAGTTCTTACTTCTTTTGTTCTAGAGAGTCCTTTTCTTCTGTTCTTCGGATCTGGTATTTTTAAATCTAGATCTTGCTTAACAAAGCTGGAAATGGGGCGTGGTCCTTAATAAATTTAATAACTTCAAATTCTTCCTCTGTCGAAGTTCCATGGGTACTCATAGCTATCTGGGTAATTCTGCCACATAGGGTTACCATTTTTCCTTTAAACAATCTGATGGTTCCTAGTGAAGGGAACAAAGAAGGCCTTCCTAGGGTTTCCCAAGTGATTTCTGTCATAATGTTCATCGGTGTTCCCTCATCCAGAGCATAGTCAATGCCGAAGCCTCTTATTCTTACTTCAATTTTCTCCTTTTCTTTGAATATCTCTGACAAACTGACATCCTTATGGTCATCTAGGGTTTATTTTATTTTCAGTAACATGATCTCTGATTCTTTCTGGGGTTCTTCTATATTTTTAGTCTCTTGATCTCCTTCAGAGTTTGCTTGTTCCCTATTCATATTTTCAAGTCTATCAATCATTATAGGGCAATCCAATACTTCATGGTCCATAGCTCTACAACAGAGGCAGCTAGGGTTTCTCCCAGAACATTCCTTAGCAAGATGTCATGGTCTTTTGCAATTGTAGCAAAAAGTTAATCCTCTCTTTCTCTTCAATGATCCCCAACTCTTTTTGTACTGCGTGCTAGGATCATAAGGGCTAGTTGAAAAAGTTTCTTTCTAGGGTCCTTCATCCATTGGTTAGTCCAAAAACTCTTTCTATGCATAGGTATAACATATCTTTCACTATTCATATCAGACCTATTCATATCAAACTTTCTTTTATCTAACAATGCTCTAGTTTTTAAGCTGATATTTTTTTTTATCAAGCATACCTAAATCTATATGTTAGAAGTAAAAAATTTCACTTATTTGCTTTCACAGGGCACAAAGATTTCATATCTAAAACTTGAAATATTCTTTCCTTTACTAGAGGCTAGAGCTTACAGATATTACCTCTTTTCTGTAGAAATTTCTACTTTTATCTTTCTTAGAGAACGAAGTATTCAGATCTCAATCCTTTTCTTCAGTATCAACCTCTTTTCTTGTAGATTTGACCTCTTTCCTTTAGATATGACCTTTCTTTCTCGACATAAAGCTTCACAGGTCAAGTAGAATACTTCTCACTAGGGTAGCAAATCTACGCATAGAGATTATTTCGCACAAATCTTTTTCTTCTTTAGTTCGCAACAATCACAGCTTCAGGTCTTGGCAATGGAACCATTTGTTGGCACAGGGGTAGACCCAGGGTTCAATGCTCAAGAGCACACCAACAAAACCTTAACTACCGACCTTTCAGCAACACCTGCGAAGTAGATGAAGTGTCACCCGAGGTAGAGGCAGGGGTGGTTGCAGGACTCAGATGTCTACAACCTTAGATGGGATACATATATGTGATTATAGCACTTAGAAATCATCTAGCATGGTTTATCCATCAATATTCAACCCTTACAGTGCTTCACAGATAGCACATAGTATCTCAATGAGTACTTAGATCTAAGATAATTCATCACTTAGCCACAACAAGATAGATCGGGTTCAGCAGACCAAGAACTAAGCCTATATCAGATCTAACATTCATTCCTATATCAGAAGCACAAAGCATAACTAAACATCTTTAATCACATTAAGCACTTAGCCAAGAAGGAGATAAACACATTAGTTCGAAGCATAGAGCACAATACACAAAGTTACCGTGGTTCACCCCCACCCTACAACTATGTCCACATGATCTTCTTCTTTGTTATCTCAGTCAAGTAGTAACAACACAGAGATTCAACAATCCTTGCTTCATATAGGACAAAAGATCTGCGCAACTCACTATATCCTTCTTCCTTGCACTTAAGCCAAAAACAACTTGCAAGCTTCTTACAATCATGCACAAAGCATTTACAAGATACATCCAATCACACAGATCTAGTTCTGACACTAAGCTATCACATAGATGTACTACTCTCCCCTTTTTTCCCTCCTTTTCTTACATTGCCTAAGTATCTATTTATAGATTACAAAAATGGGCCTAAATGTGGGTGAACCCACAGGTCGACATCCCTTTCCCATTACATTAACCCAAAACCCTAAAGGGACCCAAAAATAGGTCTAGTTTCCCTAATTTCCTCTTTGCGTTGTGCTCCATCTTTGGCAAGCTGTAGAAGTCCCAAAAATGGTCAAATATGACCAAGTATTCTTCAAAACTTGGTCAAGGGCCAACAAGAGTCCAGCACCAACTACAAAGCTCTGATAATTCTTGATCCAACCTATTACCGAGACCCATAGAGGGAGGTGAAGCACCGATGGACAGTTCTTGTGAAGGTGTATACTCCCAGGTGAAACAAAAATGTGGGGAATGAGAGTCCGTGAGTAGTGGGTGTAAGAAGGCTGCTAGAGAGAATCCTTCTAGTTGCATTGTGTAGTTTACCTGTAACCTCAGCCTAGTCTAGGATTCCCTTGCCTTGGGTGGAGCTTAGTCCCAGCTCGGGGGTGACCCACTGCTGAGCGTAATGAGCATCGTGGTCTAAGGCTGGGAGGTTCATGGAAGGTCTTCACATAGTTGGTGGAGTTACTACAGTTTCAAAGATAAGTATCATTATGTGTTTAATTTCAATTAAAATGCATGTCTGTGATGCTTGTAATATTATCATGTATTCCGTTGCAAGTGCAATTATTGTTAATTTTGTTTAAGTCTATATGATGGCAGTAACTCTATGTTAAATGAGTTATTTTGATTTAATATGCGTGTTATATATAATTTATGGGAATGTTCTGCGTAGTAGCATTTCCTGACAGTGGGGTTGATGGATGGGGACATTACAATATGGTATTAGATCCCAAGGTTTCAACGTTGAGCCTAGATGGGCCGGATAAGTGGTCTTTGGAACCAAGGTTTCGAGTGGAAATGGTGTTTGGATAGGACCAATTTCGAACCTTAGAATGTTTTTGAGTGACAAGGGGTTACTTGGCCATGTTACGAAGCTTAGTAGTAGAATAACACCGCAACCAGCATGGTATTTGACCATGGAGAGAGATAGCTACACACTTGGTGTGTTGGAACCATAGGATCTATTTGGGAAAAAGGAAAGTCCTTTATGACCATCAGATCCGGAAAAGGTGCATGAGGGTTATCTTGGAAGCCTTTCGGAGTTCGATAGTTGGGAGAAGTGGAATACGTCGAGGCATAAAATTTCGAAGGAGATCCACACCATAGATCACAGGAAAATATCCTGACCATTAGATCCATGTCCACAAAGGCAAAGGAAAATCACTTCGAAGGATTTCTAGTGTGGAGTGTGACAAACTCCTGAAGTCCCAAATTAGATCGCAACCGTCCGTTGCGAAGGACACACGTCAAGAGATCGTGTACTTCGGGTGCAAGAACTTCGTGAGGAGGCAAGTGCTGTGAGTTTGAAACTCCCGAAGGCCAAAGTGCCGAAGTCACTCATAGTCATTTAGCGTGAAGGAGGAAATGCGTCGGTAGATCATGAACTCTGGGAGAAAGCTCTCTGGGAAAAAGCGGGCGTAAAGAAGTTGAAACTCCCAAAGTTTGAAGCTCTGAAGCTCAAAGTTTCAAAGTGAAAGGGTAGAAATGGTTGGGATGGATGACGTTTCTTGGGGTGACGTGGACCTTTATAGGCGTACCATGTGCCATCGCCTTAGTTGGTGATGACTGTACTATGTTGGCCCAGAGGATAGAGAGGACGAAAGTTTGTAATTCGGGAGATCAAAAGGGAAGCAAGCAGGAAAGCTTCAAGAAACTGAAGTCCTGAAGCTCTGAAGTCTCAAAGTCTCGAAACACAGACACCTGAGGTTCCATAGTTAGTGTCAACCATTGGATGTTGGGTAGATATGGATTGTTGGTCCACTCTACTACGTGAGTTCGGTAACTCATAACTTTGAGAGAGTATTGTGTTGTGCTTTGAAAGTTTCCGAGGCCAAAGGTTCGAGTAAGCACTTCTTGATCTAGCACTTTCATGACCCATGGTTGTGTAGTTTGGGGGACTGAGAGAAATGGGCTAGTGCTCGAAAAATTAGTAGAGTAGAGCTCCAAAATAAGAAATCTATGGGAATTCTTGATTGAATGAGAATCATAGAGAATGAAAACTAAACGTTTTCTTGAATCGGATTTGTTTATGAATGTTGTGGGATTTGTTAAGGATTGATGGACTGACAAATTCCCATTGTCTGCACATTCTTTTTATAGAAGTTTAACGAGTGCCATAACTGATTAGAGTTGACACTGAGTGCAAAGAAATGGAGGAGACACAGAATGCTTCCAACTCAGAGAATGAAGATAAAGGGACAGATGTTCATTTGGGAGTTGAAGGGTCGAACTCCAATAGGCATGGACAAGAGATAGATAAGGAAGGGCATATGATGAAAATAATTGAAAGATTGCATAAATATGCCCAAAATCACCAAGAAGATAGCAGAAAGCTCATGAAATCTAAGGAACAATAGGGAGAATTCAACTTAAAGTTGATGAATATTCTGGAGAGAATAGAAAAGAAGTTGGACAAAGAGAGAGACTTGAGCAAAACAAGGAGTCACTAAACTTCTGAGGGAAGAAGATCAAGGAGTGTTGGTAGACACCATCATCACTCCAAAGGTCGCTCCAAGAAGAGGGCACATAGTAGTTCAAGCCCATCTCCTACCAGAAAGCACAGAAGATCTAGAGTGGATGAACTGAAGGGCGAAATGAGCAAGATTAAGCCTCCTACGTTTGATGGAGAACATAAGAAGGAGGAAGATTCTGAAACATGGTTACTTGGCATGGGGAAATATTTCCAAGTGTAGAGTTATTCCTCTCATGCAGAAGGAATAATTTCAATGTATCAACTGAAGGGAAAAACATCCATGTGGTGGGATCAACTTGTGCAGGTGAAACACGTTAGAGAGAAATATATCACTTGGAAATAATTCAAGAGGTATTTCGAGAAAAAATACTTGACTAAGAGATACTACGATAGAAATATGAAAGAGTTATTTGAACTCAAGATGGGAAGCATGACCATTGATGAATATGAACGAAGATTTTTGGAATTGCTGAATTATGTGTTGGAAGATTGGTTGTTGTCATTGATGTCAACCCTAGTCATGGGTTTTAGACCGAAAGATTGATGAAGGTATTTGGACATGAAGGAAAATGCACATGAAGATACAACACCCATGGATGGATAGTATACATCATGTTGTTTCCGGTGGTATGTGGCACGTCACGTGGATCC
>JZKD02S1631346.1:89857-99938 GCA_000966675.3 Picea glauca | reverse complement strand
GTTGCTTGATGACACATGAAGAAATATTAATAATTGTTAAGAAGGTATAAAATTGTTTAAGCTTATAAACAACTGATTCACCCCCCCTCTCAGTTGTTTTAGTATTTCCAACACAACAACCATGCCTTTACTATTTTAATTTATTCAGGGGCTAGCCATTTTTATATAGATCCTAGAGTGGTGGAGAGTTTGCAATTTTTGAGAAGAAAACATGAAAATTCTTCGTTAGTGCAACTGGCTATAGGAACCAAGAGGAAATTCACTAAGTTAGTCAAGTCCTTTCTAGTGGACATGAATGGACTGAGCACAAAGGCTAAATTGAACATCCTGCCTTTAGGTTCTTATGACTATCTAGTTGGGATGGATTGGTTGGACCAACACCATGCCATCCTAGACTGTCTTAACAAGTCATTCACTTGCCTAGATGAAGAAGGAAATCGAAAAACAATCCAAGGAATTCCCAGAGTTGTTGCTATCAAATAAATCTCAGCAATGCAACTGAAGAAGTGCTACAGAAAAGGCTATCAATTATTTGTAGCCATGTGGAGGAAGCATCTAAGGATGAGGTCTCAAATATTGGAGATCATGCGGTACTAAAGGAGTTTGAAGATGTATTTTAGGAGGTACCCAGACTACCTCCGAAAAGAGATATCAACTTCTCTGTAAACTTGATGCCTGGAGCCGCTCCACTATCGAAAGCTCCTTATAGAATGAGTACGCTAGAGCTGAAAGAACTACAATTGCATCTTGAGGAGCTCTTGAGGAAGGGGTATATACGCCCAAGCGTGTCAGCTTGGGGTGCCCCGGTCCTGTTCGTGAAGAAGAAGGATGGGATGTTGAGATTGTGTATTGATTTTAGACAATTGAACAAAGTAACTGCAAAGAACAAATATCCTTTGCCGATGATTGATGACCTCTTCGATCAGTTGAAGGATGCGAAGATATTTTCAAAGATATACCTCAGGTTGGGATATCACCAGGTAAGGATAAAGGATGAAGACATCAACAAGACCACCTTTAGAACAAGGTATGGTCATTACGAGTTCATAGTGGTGCCATTTGGGCTATCAAATGCACCTGTTGTTTTTATGTGCCTGATGAATGGTGTATTCAGGGACTATCTAGAAAAGTTTGTCATAGTCTTCCTAGACGACATTCTGGTGTATTCCAAGTCAGAGGAAGAGAATGAGAAACATATGAGGATGGTGTTGCAGGTGCTAAGAGATCACCAACTGTATGCCAAGTTGAGCAAGTGCTCATTTTATCAGGAGCAGATCCATCACTTGGGGCATATTATTTCGAAGGATGGGATAGTTGAAGATCCTGAGAATATTGAGGCCATTAGAGAATGGTCAACACCAAAGAATGTGATGGAAGTCAGATATTTTATGGGTCTAGCTGGTTATTATAGAAGGTTTATCTTAGGGTTCTCGAGGGTAGCTCACCCTATCACTTCCTTGCAAAGGAAAGAGAAGAAATTTTAGTGGATAGAAGAATGCGAGGAAAGATTCTAGCAATTGAAGAAACTGTTAACCAGTGCTCCAATCTTGAGGATCGCATATCTGAATGAAGATTTTTTGGTGTGCACAGATGCAAGTAAAGAAGGAATGGGAGGAGTCTTAAGTTAGAATGGATTTGTAATATGTTATGAATCCAGGAAGTTGAAAGAGCACATAAACAACTACACAACTTATGATTTAGAGTTGGTAGCTATCGTTCATGCTCTAAAGAAATGGAGGCATTACTTGATGGGAAAGAGGTTTGAGCTAATGACAGACCATAACAATCTGAAGTATTTGTTTGATCAACCAAACTTGAATGCTAGGCAGAGCAGGTGGTTGGAGTTTCTCTGTGAGTACGATTTTGATATCAAGCATATCAAAGGGAGGGAGAATAAAGTGGTTGATGCACTCAGTAGGAGAGTACACGAATTACATGCTACAACCATTAGCATGTACCAAACTGATATTAAAATAATAATTTTGGAGGTTGCAAATGCAAATTTACAGTACAGGGATTTGGTAGCGAAGCTATAGCAAGGTAAGACACTGCAAGGAGTGGAGAATTTTAAATTGGAAACTGACGAAACACTTCTGTACAAGAACATAATTTATATACCTAATGTCCATGTTGGCACAGGGGCACACCCAGGGTTCACTCCAAGAGCGCACCAAGAAGCCCAAGATACTGGCCCTTTCGACAACACTTGCGAGGTAGATGCAGTCTCACCCGAAACAACTATGAGGGGGTTGCAGGAAAGAGGTGTTTGCAACCAAGGGGAATATCAAGTGGATCAAACCACAGGAACAACATAACATTAATACATCACTTATCAGCTCGATCTACTCCATGCATCTATGAGATCTACCTTAGCAATGCAATAACAATATATGAAAGCCAAATACAAATTACCAATCACACACAACACAAAATATACGTGGTTCACCCTCTCTCTTGGGCTACGTCCACATAACTATGCTATATTATATTGATGTAAAGAATACAGTTATTGTCTGCGCACTTATCTAGTAGATCTCCTCTCTTTCTCTCACCTCCCTGCACACCCAGCTACAGGGTTGATATTCACACCCAACTGAAGATCTTACAATCCCTGAGGCTCTTTCACTCAACACCTCTCTCTTTCTCACAATACTCTTCTCTTGGCCAACTCAGTATCAACAATAACAATAACAACACATCATCCCAACAATACCAACCCAACCTAGGCCCTTAAGACCTCTATTTATACATTACAATCATTCACCGACATCCTTAGGCGAAAACCTAAGTGTCCAAAACCCTAGATACCAAAACCCTAGGCGTCTAAACCCTAGGTCAACTTGACCCTCTTTTTCCGGGCTTTGCCAGCCTATCTTTCCTTTCCTCTCACGCGGTGATCCAAAGCATCCAATGGTGGATTTTTTCCTCTTGCTGAGTTTTCCTCGATCCTTCTTCCTTGCTTATTTTTTTTCCCCAATCTCCTTTAGTCCAACGACTTGCTTTTCTGTATGTTGCTCCATATTTTCTGCTTGTCTACTTACTTCTCCCTAGTAATAGTTACCGTGCCTTCCATGGAGTGCACATTTCACCTTTTATTTCTTGATCTTCGATCTCTTCCATAACCAAGGGCCAATAGGCTCGCAACACTCACCTGTGACTCGTCCCGAGGAACTTCAGATCTGATCCCTCTGTTTTTCTTCGTCCTTAAACTGCATAGGGAAACCTTTGCTTTCTGCTCTATGCCTCCTTCCCATACTTGTGTAGACTATATTTTCTGTGTTTGGTACCCAGTTTAAAATACACCTGGTACCTAGACCCTTTTCTTCTTGCTCTTACTGAGGTGTGTGAGGTAGCTAGTTGTCGTAGTACAACTTCCACCGACTCCCATTTACTAATCCTTCCTTCCATTCTCCCTTCAATGTTTTCAGTTGCACAGCTCCTCCTTCGGTAACATAAGCAATCTCATATGGTCCAAGCCAATGTGTTCTGAACTTCCCAGGATGTTTCGGGAACTTACTGTCGTACACCAGTACTAATTCACCTTGCTTGAATGACTTCTTTTTGATGTGCTTGTCATGATAGGCCTTCTCTCTTTCCTTCTGAACCTGCAGCTGGAATCCTGCAATAAATCTATCTTCTTCCAGTTCAACCAACTGTGAAAGCCTCTCTTGAACTTCTCCAGTATCATCCATGTGTGTACAAGTAATAATTCTCAGGCTTTGTACTAAATACTCCATTGGAACAACAACTTCTAGACCATAAACCAATTTAAAAGGGGTCTGTAGTGTTAATTTCTTGCAAGTGGTTCTATAAGCCCATAGTAGTGTAGGTACTCTTAAATCCCAATCATCACTGTTCACACTGCATATCTTTGTTAATGTTGTCTCCAAGATATTGTTGAATGCTTCGACTGTTCCATTTGCTTGTGGATGGTATGATGTACTCTTCTGATGGTGGACTGCAAGTTCTTCAGTCAGGGCTTCAACTGTTTTATTAATGAAATGTGTGCCTTGATCACTCATGAGGATATTTTGGCATCCAAACCTGGTTATTATGTCATCAAATATAAAACGTGTAGTTGCAGTTGCACTACAATCCTTAACTTCTCTGTCCTCAACCCATTTAGTCAGGTATTTTGTCGCAGTAATGATATACCTCGCTCCTGTGCGCTTCCCTGGTGGGTTTATAGGTCCCACGAAGTCAATGACCCACTTTTTGAATGCTTGTAGGGTCATCTATAGTGCTAATGGAATTTCATCCCTTCTGGATGGTTTCCCAACTCTCTGGCATACATTGCAGGCTCTGGCATAATCTTTAACATCCCTGTATAAGGTAGGCCACCAAAGGCCAGCTTGTAGAACCTTCTGCGCAGTTTCTTTCCCTATGTAATGTCCTCCTGTGATGCCTTCATGATCTTCTGCAAGGATTAGTGGGTGATCTGTCTCTATAACACACCTCCTTAATATCTCATCGGGTCCCATTTTGTATAGCTGACCGACTATAATTGAAAAGTCTAGAGCACGCACCACTAACTGTGTCTTATGGGGAATTGTGTACTCACCAAGTTCCATTACTTTTGAAAGGAACTGGACTATGTTTGTGAAGTGGTCGTCAATATTTCTAACGATGACCAACTGTGCATCCAACATTGTATCCTCCAAACTAGTGGGTTCTTCGCCATGTTCCAACCTCAACAAGTGGTCAGGGACCTTGTTCATTCTTCCTGGCTTAACTATGATTTCAAAATCATATTCTTGAAACAACAAAATCCATATGCATATTAGTCCCCCCAACACTGGTTTGTTGACTAGGTACTTCAGCGCGGAGTGAACTATGAACATTTTAAAGTGTCCTCCCAACAAGTAGTGACAGAATTTTTGCAGCACATACACCATGGCTAGTCCTTCTCTTTCGGTGGTGGTGTAATTAATTTCAGCTGTAGATAGCTTCCTTCTAGAAAAAGCTAACAGATGGACAATATCGCCCTCTCCAGGTTTCTGCCAACACTTCTCCCAATTCAATATAAGATGCATCGACATGAACATGAAAATCTTTTCTCCAATCTGGAAAAACTAGAATGGGCACAATAACCATCTTCTTCTTAAGTGTGTCAAAGCTCTGCTGGCATTCGTCTGTCCAACCAAACTGACAACATTTCTTCAACAACTTCTCCATTGGTGATGTAATTTGGGCATATCCTTTAATGAATTTCCTATAATAGACAATATGTCCCAGCATAGTGCGCAGTTGTTTAACTGAAGTAGGAGGCAAAAAATCAACTATAATTTCAATTTTAGATGGGTCGACCAACAGTCCCTGCTTGCATACAATATGACCTAATAGCACTCCAAAGGGTGAGAAGAAGATGCACTTCTTTATATTTAAAGCAATTTGACACTGCTTGCATTTATCCAACATTAGCCTTAGACATTCAATATGGTTTTTCAACAAACTAAACACAGTCCAGTCATCAAAATATGGTTCTAAAAATTTATGCAATAACTCTTTGAAGGCTTCTACCACCACCTTGGAAAAGATGTTTGGGGCATTCTTCAGTACAAATGGCATCACTGTATATTGGTAGGATCCCCATTCTGTGGAAAACGTGGTCTTGTGGCGGTCCTCCTTGGTAATTTGGATCTGATGGTATCCTGAAAATCCATTTGTAAAAAAATATACCTCCTGGCATCCCACATCATCTAATACTTCATCAGTGAATGGTGTAGGGAAAGGGTCATGAAAACAAGAATCATTCAAATTGCTAAGATCTATGCAGATCCTAATATCGCTTGTCTTCTTGTCTTCTACCACCATAGGGATAATCCACACCGACTCTTCGACAGGTTCTATAATTCCTGCTTCCATCATTCTGTCGAGCTCAATCTGCACTTTTTCCTTATATTTCGGGTTCAATCTATAGGGCCTTTACTTGAATGTATTTGCACCTAGTTTCAAAGGTATCCTCATCTATCCCATATGACCTTTGATACCTTTCATATCAATGAACTTGGTCGGAAACAAGTCCTGATATTCATGCAACAACTCTGTAATCTTGTCAATGGTAGCAACATCCCAATAATCTCCGACATTGGCAAGCTTTGGTGTCTCCTCCATCCCAATATTGAATTTGTTAATCTTGATTGGATGAAAAATAAATGGTAGCTCCACTCCTGGTCCTTACACATCTCTTTGGCCTTCTGTTTCAGTGATGTTTACCTTCCCGGGATCATCATCGTCAGCATTGATGTTGTAGCAATTCTGCAATTTTTGGAGAGGCACATTCCATTCGTCCTCTTCTTGTTCCATAGAGAGGCTAGATGCCTCATCGAATACCTTCTTTCTCACAATCTATAATGCTTGGTCTACTGAAGGATATTTACTTTCAAATAAAAAGGTGGTTACAAAATTCTGAATCATACCTTCCCAGTCTGCAGTGATGAGGCACAACTCCGCTTGAAGGTACCAATTGATAGGGGTCGTATCTAGTGTGTTAATGAATCTATGCACCCATTGTTCTCGATGGATGCCGCTTTCAGGTCTCTTCATAGCTTTGCACATGGTCCTTTGGGCAACGTCGACCGATATGCCTTACTTTGCAACCAACTTCTTGTGTCGAGAACCACGTTGTCATCAAGGTTCAACATTATGCCCAGTCTGTAATATTACTTTTGTGTGTCCCCCACCATCTTGTTGGTGTGGCTTTCAGAGCCTCATCCATTGCCAACAACCTATGTTTTGTTGGTGCATTTTCTTCAAAATATGATAGAAATGATTCTAAAGGGTTCATACCATCAAAGGTGGGTAAGTTACTTATTGTTGTGCCGATCCAACAAGCTTCTCTAGTTAATCTAGCACATCTTCTGGTGGATGCTTCGTACATCTAGTTCTGCCAGTTTTCCAGCACTTCATCTGAATCTGATGAACACGTGCTGTCACTTTACCAACTCATATTCCCATCAGCTGTAGGGTTGATGTAATCTTGCTATCTGGCTATCATTTTGTATATGTTTTCTAGTGCATATGCGTAGTCTTCTTCTTTGATGGGCTCTCTATATCGTTGACCTTCATCTAGATCTAAAGGTGTGATGACCCTAAGGCCATCATTTTCAAAAGTCATGCATCTCTTATTTAATTCAACAACAATAGAGTTATCAAAGGCCAAATCAATTCCTAACAACGCAGGGTAAGGACAACTATTGTCAACTATTTCAATTACCTCAAAATCTGCAAACGTTCTTACTCCATCAATGTCCACAGGGACATGCTCCAATCGTCCAAATGGGCTGACAACTTATTGATTATCCATACTAAGCCTGATAGGGGAATAAATCAACTTTAGTTTTCCCATCTGTGCGCATGTTTGCTTCTTCATGACATTGACCTCCGACCCTAAGTCGAGGACTACATGGTCTATCTCATACTCTCCTATTTGAGCATTCAAATGTAATTCCTTATTTGTCCTTCTCTTATTACCAATTTGGTGTACTTCCCTATTCAGTAAGGGATCTGTGTTTCCTAGTTCATACTGTCTAATTAAGTTCTGTAGCTCTTGCACAATGTTCTCATCCTGAATTAACTTAATACAAGTGTATAAAAAGTCCATGAGCTTGCTTGCCTATTTTCCTTCTCTTGGAAAAGCAGACTGATCAAATGCATGAGGCATTCCATACTCTCTTATTTTTGGCTGTGTTTTTGATGAGGAACCTTGATCTGCCTTGAATTCTTGTCTTTCTTCCTCAAATATTTGTCTTTCTTTCTTTGCATTAAATTCTTGGGTCTTCTTTGTGGCCTTCTTGATACCTGAGTCTTCTGCCATCTTTCCTTGAGTCATTCTATCCTCTCCTATAGCAACACCTCCTCTGGTTATGAAAGAGACTCTAGGGTCTCCTCCATAAGGTTCAACATATATCAATTTCACTTGTGGGTTCTGTTGAGGTCCTCATTTTTCCTGAAGCTTAGCAAGAAACACATGACATTCTTCTATAACATGGTTAAATGAGCTACAGTAGATGCAAGTGGTACAAGGGTTCTGAAAATCCATTTCAATGTGTTTGGGTTGTGCGCAATTGTAATAGATGATCTGTCCTCGACCTCGACTCATTCCTCCTCCTCATCCTCTTCCTCTGAATCCACCATGAGGATTTAAGTTTCCTCTCCCAGGAGAGTTGTACTGCGTAGCATTTCCCTCTTACTTTACTTCACCTTGGATCTTATATATGTCTCTTGACCTTTCGTGAATGAGATCATAAGCCCTAAAATCTCTATCATCATGTCCTACAGAATTACAGAAGGTACAATATAAATTTGTAGGTGTTTGGACATACTTTTGTATGTAATAGCACTCACTTGTGTGGTGCCTATTTTTCATACTTCACACCAGGGCAGGTTGACTTTCTTCAAGGGGCTCGGTTCTCCTGAGGCCAAATATTAATGGAATAAAGGAAATTGTTCCTTATCATGGCCTTCTGATCTACATATTACACACCAGATATCATCTCGTTTGTCCTTCCCCTTGTCCTTCTTCATATCCTTGACCTGCAGAGACAAACTAGTCAGCTGGCTCAAGATTTGGCTCATACTTGAGTTGGATTCTCCCATAGGGGCCGATTCAAGCTTCATAGTGATCTCCAATGATTTTTCCTTTGAAACAATCTTTTGCTGCATCAGGGGAACTTTGATGTGTGGTAAAAGGGAAACTATGAACCACTCTTTGTTTTGTTCATCTAGGATCTGAAAAGTTAATCAACCTGTCAAGGTATTGAATCTCTGATCGAATTCCCACACAGGTTTGGCCACCTTCTGCTTGATATCCTTAATCTTTGTGATACATCGTGAATTTGACTTGGGTTTCTTGAACTCTGCAATCAACACATTCTTGATCTGATTCAACGACTTAGGCTGTGCAAGTCCTTGAACAAGTTTCAATGGACAGTGCTCTGGACTCTCTGGTGACTAGGATTACTCTGGCTACTTAATGCTGAATCAATAGGAAGGATAATAGTACTTACTTCAATGGTCTGCGTCGTCTCTGAGCCTTTAGGTCCTCCTTGACGAAGCTCTTTAGCTTGTCCTTCCTCTGTCCCGGTGGGTTCTGAATGTTCTTCGTCTGTCATATCTGCTTCTTCTCCACTGTAGAAACCCTCTTCCCTATAGTTATTCTTAAACAAGTTTACAAGATGGACTTCTCTGAATACTTTCCCACTGCACGTATGTCCAACTTCTGTGTCACTGTCGCTGTCCAAGTTATTGAACATTAGCCTCTTCAGATCTAACCAATCTACTATATCTTCAAGACGTTCTTTTCATGCAACAACATCTTGATTCTCATCTTCAGAAAGTGCAAAAATGTTCCTCTGGGTCCTTTGAAAAAGTATCTCTTGGCTTGGCTATTTGATTCTATTCTATCAACAAAAAACTCTATGATGTACCCTCCAATGGTACTATCAAACCAGTGATCTACTGCTCGTGATACAGTATTATCAGATTCCTTTACCTTCTTGATCAATTGTGACGTCCAAAGCATAGGAAGTCTAGATCAAATCTCAAATTGGGTATCGACTAATCTAGCTAGCCACTCATACAACTCCTGATGGATTCCTCCAAAGAATATCTCGTGTATATCCATAAAAATGTACTTATCCAACCAGTGCTCTGAACTAAGATTAGGGTTCTTGTTCTGGGCTTCAACGAAGTCCCTTTCTTGATATTCTATACACTTTTGAGTTTCTGTCTTCGATATAAACCACCTTGACATTCCCTCAAGAAGATTCCTGTCCCAACAATGAAACCATTTGTTGGCACAGGGGTAGACCTAGGGTTCACCCCAAGAGCACACCAACAAGCCCTAGCTATTGGCCCTTTCGACAACACCTACAAAGTAGATGCAGTCTCACCCGAAGCAACTATGAGGGGGTTGCAGGACAAAGGTGTTTGCAACCAAGGGGAATATAAAGTGGATCAAATCACAGGAACAACAAAACATTCATACATGACTTATCAACTTGATCTACTCCATGCATCTATCAGATCTACCTTAGCAATGCAATAACAATATATGAACACAAATACAAATTACCAATCA
>JZKD02S1631346.1:24890-44230 GCA_000966675.3 Picea glauca | reverse complement strand
ATTGGTGTGAAAAAGAAAGCATGGATTCCCTTTACTCTCAATATACTGATGTTTGCAAAGCCTCTAGCGAGGGCATTAGGGATTTCAATGATAGGTTCAACCTTCTCCTCAAAAAGATCAGACCTATTTTGTCAGAAGAAGTTGTCCTCCAACACTACTTGAACTCGTTGGAAGGAGTTTTTCAGTTCACTCTCAAAGATTGATCACCCTCGACTCTAGAAGAAGCACAAGATTTCACTTGTCAGATTGAGAAGAACCTGGAATTCGAAGACTACATCCATCAATTCAATCTCTCATACAATAATGACCCTTGGGAATCTAGTCACGAGGACATCATCGAAGCTAAACCCAATTTCCCATAAATTCTGGAGATAAAACTTATGCCTCCCAAAAGGAAATGAAGCACATCCTTCTCAAACATCAACAATGTCTCAAACGTCTCAAGACAGTGTAAACCATTCGAGGATTTGGGTGTGGACACTCATAAAAAACCTAACTTTGAAGATTCCTTGTTTGTCTTGAACACACCAATATGGGAAAATCAAGACATGAGTGAAACCAACAGGTTTGAAGAGCCCCAGGTACATAATGGAAACAACTTAGACACTAGTATGTCATGTATCTTGCAAAGGGTTGAAAGAATTCGCAAAATCATTCATTTTTTGACAAAGCAAGACCCGAATGACTAATTATCTTTTGAGGGGACTCCCACACTATTACAAACTGGTCAGTTTGAGAAAGATAAGAAAACGCCCTCTATATCATTAATAAATGATCTTGGGCCTAGTGATTACAAATCAATGGATCCATACTTGTTTCAAGAGGGCCCCAACTTTCCCTTGACAAAAGAAGACACAGATTGGGGTGATTATCCCGACAATGTCTCTAATATCTCTAAAGATTCAGATGAGGATGGTTGTCCAGTATAGAGAGTAAGTAATTTCATTGAGTGGAACAAAGATGTTTTCAAAGACATAGAAATTCCAAGCACCATCATTGTGGATGAAAACCCTTAGTTTTTTCAATGCAGTGAAGCACATTGGGAACATGAGTGTCCTTACAGTAGTGGTGGCCATCAACAAGTAAACAATATAGACTACTTCATAGAAAGCCCTCAAATAAATATCACCGCTGAAGAGCATCAAGAGGCCATGAAAGAAGCAGCCAGGTCAGCCAGGATGGCAGTAATAAACAAACTAGACCATGAATCAAAAGAAAAGCTAAAGAAACAAGAGTTCCAGGTGTATAGAAGAAAGAAGTTGGACCAACCTTCCTCTGAACAAACAAAAAACCCACCTGTGGATGTAACCTTTCCTGAAACATCCAATACTAAAAGGGTTAACCTGGATTTTGACCTTGAAGGGGCATTATCCAAGATGTTTGTAACCATCCCTTTGAGACATCTCATCAAGGTACCATCTATCAAAGAGCGATTTGACAACTTTTTCCAAGGATCAGCTGGACCATTGAAAGATGGAACTATTGGTCGTATCCAGAATGTACCTGTAACTACAACTTATGTGTTAAAGCCCAGTGATTCCATCAAAGATGACAAAGCACGTGAGAAAACCGGGCCGATTCCTCATAAATATTCTCCAGAAAATACGCCTTTTCCAAAGGAGGAAAATCCGAATCAGATTAAATGGCCCAAGAGAGAAGAATACCAACAACTCATGGACGANTTCCCCCATCATATGAGGAAATTTCTGTTTAATTTTGCTTTGGGTGAGCCACTTTCCTTGGTGCAAGAGCTGGCCTGCTTTGACAACCCGATAAAAATGGATCCTCTGTTGGTGAGTGCCCTTGACCTGTGTGTACATGATATGATTAGTGGATTCCTGTTCCATGCATTCAGGGTTGATATCTATTGGTGTCAACTATTCTTCTATCTCTGAGGTGTCCAATAACAGTGGAAAATATGGCCGAAGGAGATCCACATTGAACACTGGGTGCAATCCAAGGAAGGGGGGAATGTTAAGCTAAAAATGATTTTCGCCCACAACCTTGGTGATAGTGTAAGGTCCATAATGGAGTAGAAAAATATTCCTATGGGGATATATAGCGAATTATTTCTGCAAGTGGAACCATACTTTGTCTCCCACTAGAAACTTATCTGACACCCAGTGTTGATCATGGCAATGCTTGTACTTGGCATTGGAATTTTGTAAAATTTCTTGAATTCGTTGGAAAATGTGATGGATCTTCTCAATGAAATGGGTGGCTTTGTCAGCTTCAATTGGAGAATGTGACGAGTAGGCATGGGTGGCCACAAGGGGTAGTGCAACATCCATGGGACCCAATGGTTGAAATCCCAATCCCACCTGAAAGGGGTTGTGGCCGGTTGATCTATGGAGGTCTCATTTGTAGTTGTGATGAACATAGGGGAGAATCCCATCCCATGTGTGGGGTGCTTGGAATTGTACATGCGTAGGATATGTATGATCATCCGGTTGACAACCTTGGTTTATCCATATGTGTGTGGGTGGAAAGCGGTGGATTTGGTGAGCTTGGTGTCCAACATTGACCAAAGGATCGACCATAATGTGCTGAGGAACCAACTATCCCAATATGAGATAATGGTTTTTGGGATCCCAAAATGTACCCACACTCATTCAAAGAAGATCTTGGAAGTGGCCTCCGCTGTGATGCTCTTCTTGCAAACGACTAAAATCACCATCTTGGAAAAGTGATCAACGACCACAAAACACAGTCATTTCCCCACTTGGTGGATGGAAGGGCTAACATGTAGTCCATTGAAATGGATTCCCAGGGCCTGTAAGGAGTAGGAAGAGGGGTGTACAAGGCTTGTTTCTTAGTGGATGATTTGGAAATAGCATAGACAGTGCAAGAACTGATATACTTGTTGACATCATGTCGAAGTTTCAACTAGTAGAAAAGTTTCTGCAACACTTCCACTATATTTTCTACACCAACATGTCCTGCCACCCGACTATGGTGGGATTCCCAAATTATCTTCTCTCACTCAATTGATGGAATGTAGAGATGGTCTAGATGGCGCATCAACCTGTCCCGAATATGGAAATTAGTGACAATTGTGTTTGTGCCCAACATCTGGTAGGTGGTGGTGAAGTCATGATCGTTATCATATAGGTGAGGCCATCTCAAGGTCTCATGGATGCAAGAGTCTAGAACCGTGGTGAGTGCCGCGACTGGAGGTCGGTTGATGATATCAATGACCTGGTTTGTAATTCATATCTTATACTTGATGTTGAGGTGGAACTATTGCAAGTATGTGGACCACTTCTGATGGCAATTATTCTTCCATTTTCCTTTTGTCTCCATGAACTACATCAACTTATGATCAATGTGAATGACTGTCTCCTTCCCAAGAATGTGATGCCTCCATTGGTGGTAGGCTTGCACAATGGAGTAAATTTCTTTGTCATAATTAGGGTACTTATAGATGAAATATGATAGTGTCTCACTATGATAGGCCATGGGCTAGCCATGCTAAGTGAGAAGTGCACCCACAACATAGTCTGAATCATCTGTCTCGATCTCAAAGGGTTGTTGCAGGTCGAGTAATGAAAGCACTAGGGTTGAGCACAAGAGTTGCTTAAAATCATATAATTCTTTTTTATGGGATAGGCCTCTCACAAAATTTTCCTTACTACCACCCTTGGTTACTTGGCTGAGGGCCCATGCAATATGGGAAAATCCCAACATGAACCTGCTATAGAAATTGGCAAGGCCTAAGAAGCTCCAAAGATCAGTGACTGTGGTTGGGGCTGGCCATTCATGGATGACCTAGATATTGGCTGGATCCACATGCGCACCATAGTCATCAACAATGTATCCTAGGTACTAGACCTTGTCCATGCCGGAGGAGAATTTTTTCAATTTGACATATAGCTTGTGTTGCCACAGGGTGTGCAGAACCTGTTGAATATGTTGCAAGTGTTATGCCCAAGTCTTGTTATAGAAGAGGATGTGATCCAGATACACCACTACAAAATAATTGGTGAAAGTATGAAATATATCATCCATCATCCTCATGAAATTTTTTGGGGAATTGATCAAACCAAAGGGCATGACTAGCCATTCAAGAAAACCGTCTTTTGACTTGAAGGCAGTCTTCCATACATATGTTTTCTCTCTTGGGAATTGATGGTAGCCAGAC
Organism: Picea glauca; assembly: GCA_000966675.3. NCBI lineage: Eukaryota > Viridiplantae > Streptophyta > Pinopsida > Pinales > Pinaceae > Picea > Picea glauca. Next base: position 40,089 of record JZKD02S1631346.1, on the reverse strand, counting down.
TTCATATCAATCTTACTGAAGTATTTTCCCCCCTTGATCTGATCAAGGAGACCATATATTCAGGGAATCGAGTACGGATTCCTGACTATGATTTTATTTAGGGCCTTGTAATCAATCCTGAGTCGCTAGGTCTTGTCTTTCTTCTGCACCAACACAAATAGGCTTCCACAAGGTGATGAGATAGGTTGGATGTGCCCCTTGAGGAGAATTTCTTGGATTTGCAGCTTGATCTCCTCATTTTCTAACAAAGATTAGCGATAGACTATCCCATTGGGTAGTGGTGTGCCAGGGGTCATAACGATGGAATGCATGCATGAATGTTGATCCTTCACCTTCTAAATCCGCAAAGTTTACTCCTCCTTCTCCCTCTTATAGTGAAAGTCTTGCTACTAGTAACCATAATCCTAATAGGAATAGGAAGAGGAAGAGTACGAAGAAGAAGTTATAAACCTATGCTAGTCATGTTGGAGACTTGTCATCAACCACTGAAAGTTATGTTGGGGGATAAAACAACTAGCCATTGCAATTCATACTGGAAGCACGAGTTCAGTCATTGCGAGTCATATTGGAATTATTTCAGAAACCTCTGGTAGTCATGTTGGATATAGGTCAAAAAACTTTGTGATTGAAGACTAACACCTAGCCTATGCAAGTCATACTAGGGGCAATATCCTAGTTCCTACAAGTCATATTGGAGTTCAACAACTTGTCTCTGCTAGTCATGTCGGGAGCACGAAACTAAACTCTGCTAGTCATGTTGGATTCATGTCAACAAACTCTGCAAGTCATGTTGAAGACAAGAAACCAACTGTTGCAAGTGATGATGGAGGCATGAGTCTAGTAACTGCTAGTTATACTGGAAAAAAATCACCAAACTATGCAAGTCATGTTGGAGATCAACACCTAGTCACTGCAAGTCAGGTTGGGGGCATAAATACTGTTGAGATACCGAGATGTATAGGATGTAACCCTAATTTACCTTGTAATATTTTTGAAGGAGATCACCTTAATCATTTTTTCCCTATTATTTCCATGGTATGAAGAGCACAGTCCTTGTTTAAAGGCCCTTCTAGTTTCGAGTCACCTTTGGTTTCCCAAAAATCTTTTCATTCGTTGGTTGATGAAGTGGTCCTGCTGATGCAATCTTTAGTAAAAAACACTCTAGTTTTTGGGGGTGATGTGTCTCTTGACCATGTTGTCTCACATCCTATTCAACCAATGGCTAAGGAAGTGGTCACATTGATGCAATCTTCAGCTTATCCCACTCTTCTCTTAGAGAGTGATCAGTCTTCCAAAGTGGTCAATCCAACACAATATTCGACTGATCCCACTCTCATTTCGAGGGGTGATGCATATTTTGACTATATCATTAGCATTTCTATTTTAGTACCTTTGGAAAAAGGGGGCATTCCACTCTCTTTGAGTTTTCTACCTCCAAGTCCTAGGATGGTTTCCTTTGATTGGAATAATCTTGTCGAGCCTTTCCTTTCTTCTCTTGCACCTTTCTGAATAACGGTTCTAGTTGAATCTATGTCGAAAGGAGTTCATTGATGTATTGTAGATGAAGGACCCTCTGCAATTATTTTATCCTTCTCAACTTGGAAAGTGTTGGGTTCTCCCAAGATTGTGTCATCTACCAGTGAGCTGCTGGATTTCGACAGAAAACTTAGTGAATGTTTGGGGATTATTTCTCATTTTCCTATCACTTTAGATGGGAATACTATTCTAGTCGATATATTAGTGGTGCCAGGCCATTTATACTTTAATATTATTCTTGGGAGTGATTACGTTTATGCGATGAATGTTGTGGTCTCTAATATCTTTCGTGTGATGAATTTCCCTAACAATAGAAGCATTGTCACTATTGATCAACTTTCATATGATAATCACCATACTAGCTCGAATTCAACTTAATGTTCTCCTTTGTATGTTTATAGTTTTCGAGTAGGCTGTTTCCCACCATAGGAGAATTATGTAGCATATTATCCTCGATGTTCAATTGCTTCTAATAAAGATATTTATAGTTATGCTCACCTTCTCGAGAAAAGGTCTCGATAGTTGATTAGGTTTTTTATCCAATTGGGGAATGCAAGACTTTGCTTTCCCCTCTTGGTTTGAGTAATATGGTGTTTCTTTTTTAGTATGATCTTACTTTTTGTAATACCTTGATCCCTGGTATTTGTGTGTTGTCGAGCCTTGATTTCATGGATGTTGATTTTCCTTCAGATAAGGCTATCCTTGAAGCTATGATTATGGATATTCGATCTCCTACTGAACTGGAAACTTTACAGGTTGGTTACCAAAGAATCCTTTGGCCTGAGCCTAGAAATGGGCTCTACCTAGAGAACTACTATGCATAAGTCACAAGGTTGTGCCATCCCTTGTACATATTGTACATTTAGGGTTTCTTGTTTTCAAGTTTTGTATCCCATAATACTTTTTTTTATCAGAGGTTTCTATATTGGACTTATTAACTTATGGATAAGTGTTTTTGGTCTTATATATAGGACTTTGGAGACATTTTTCTTTAGGACCATGTTGTTCCATGTCGATACGGCCCAGTATAAGCTCCCCATAAGAGTTTCAAACAATGCTCCCAAGTTTCTATGCTCCTCGGAGTCTAATCTTACCTTATATTCTCCCAGCAGTCGAGGCAGTTGATTCCCATTCCCAATAGTTGGTAGTTGGGTATGGAAAGAGAAATGAACAAAAGATCATTTTATATCGATTTGAATGGATCGATCAAATAATTGAATCGTATCATATACGAAAGTGTTTGACTCTAAGAGTATAAACGAAAAGATTTTGTTCCTTTCCTTTCTCTCCGGATGTTAAATAAATCACTCTTAGTTCATTTCGGTAGAACATAGGTCTCCAAAACCTCATTCTGATAGGTAATGATCTTGAAACTGGCATATAGGTTATATTTTCCCCTCCATGCATTTTTTCTTTATCTATTTATTGTTTAATTTTTTCTTAGGATCGACCCCACTGAGTTGCGACATGGAACCTTTTTGTTTTTTTAGAAATGTTGTAATTCATGTGGTAGAGCCTATCTTCCATTAGCGTCCTATCTTATAATCCATTTTCATTCTGGCACTGATGTTGCAAGTCTCTATTTAGGCTTGGGATTCCTATTTATCCCCACCATGAATTTACATTGAAGCTGGATATATTCTTCTCAATATTTTTGTGGCCATTACCTACATGANTTCCCCCATCATATGAGGAAATTTCTGTTTAATTTTGCTTTGGGTGAGCCACTTTCCTTGGTGCAAGAGCTGGCCTGCTTTGACAACCCGATAAAAATGGATCCTCTGTTGGTGAGTGCCCTTGACCTGTGTGTACATGATATGATTAGTGGATTCCTGTTCCATGCATTCAGGGTTGATATCTATTGGTGTCAACTATTCTTCTATCTCTGAGGTGTCCAATAACAGTGGAAAATATGGCCGAAGGAGATCCACATTGAACACTGGGTGCAATCCAAGGAAGGGGGGAATGTTAAGCTAAAAATGATTTTCGCCCACAACCTTGGTGATAGTGTAAGGTCCATAATGGAGTAGAAAAATATTCCTATGGGGATATATAGCGAATTATTTCTGCAAGTGGAACCATACTTTGTCTCCCACTAGAAACTTATCTGACACCCAGTGTTGATCATGGCAATGCTTGTACTTGGCATTGGAATTTTGTAAAATTTCTTGAATTCGTTGGAAAATGTGATGGATCTTCTCAATGAAATGGGTGGCTTTGTCAGCTTCAATTGGAGAATGTGACGAGTAGGCATGGGTGGCCACAAGGGGTAGTGCAACATCCATGGGACCCAATGGTTGAAATCCCAATCCCACCTGAAAGGGGTTGTGGCCGGTTGATCTATGGAGGTCTCATTTGTAGTTGTGATGAACATAGGGGAGAATCCCATCCCATGTGTGGGGTGCTTGGAATTGTACATGCGTAGGATATGTATGATCATCCGGTTGACAACCTTGGTTTATCCATATGTGTGTGGGTGGAAAGCGGTGGATTTGGTGAGCTTGGTGTCCAACATTGACCAAAGGATCGACCATAATGTGCTGAGGAACCAACTATCCCAATATGAGATAATGGTTTTTGGGATCCCAAAATGTACCCACACTCATTCAAAGAAGATCTTGGAAGTGGCCTCCGCTGTGATGCTCTTCTTGCAAACGACTAAAATCACCATCTTGGAAAAGTGATCAACGACCACAAAACACAGTCATTTCCCCACTTGGTGGATGGAAGGGCTAACATGTAGTCCATTGAAATGGATTCCCAGGGCCTGTAAGGAGTAGGAAGAGGGGTGTACAAGGCTTGTTTCTTAGTGGATGATTTGGAAATAGCATAGACAGTGCAAGAACTGATATACTTGTTGACATCATGTCGAAGTTTCAACTAGTAGAAAAGTTTCTGCAACACTTCCACTATATTTTCTACACCAACATGTCCTGCCACCCGACTATGGTGGGATTCCCAAATTATCTTCTCTCACTCAATTGATGGAATGTAGAGATGGTCTAGATGGCGCATCAACCTGTCCCGAATATGGAAATTAGTGACAATTGTGTTTGTGCCCAACATCTGGTAGGTGGTGGTGAAGTCATGATCGTTATCATATAGGTGAGGCCATCTCAAGGTCTCATGGATGCAAGAGTCTAGAACCGTGGTGAGTGCCGCGACTGGAGGTCGGTTGATGATATCAATGACCTGGTTTGTAATTCATATCTTATACTTGATGTTGAGGTGGAACTATTGCAAGTATGTGGACCACTTCTGATGGCAATTATTCTTCCATTTTCCTTTTGTCTCCATGAACTACATCAACTTATGATCAATGTGAATGACTGTCTCCTTCCCAAGAATGTGATGCCTCCATTGGTGGTAGGCTTGCACAATGGAGTAAATTTCTTTGTCATAATTAGGGTACTTATAGATGAAATATGATAGTGTCTCACTATGATAGGCCATGGGCTAGCCATGCTAAGTGAGAAGTGCGCCCACAACATAGTCTGAATCATCTGTCTCGATCTCAAAGGGTTGTTGCAGGTCGGGTAATGAAATCACTAGGGTTGAGCACAAGAGTTGCTTCAAATCATATAATTCTTTCTTATGGGATAGGCCTCTCACAAAATTTTCCTTACCACCACCCCTGGTTACTTGGCTGAGGGCCCATGCAATATGGGAAAATCCCAACATGAACCTGCTATAGAAATTGGCAAGGCCTAAGAAGCTCCAAAGATCAATGACTGTGGTTGGGGCTGGCCAGTCATGGATGACCTAGATATTGGCTGGATCCACATGCGCACCATAGTCATCAACAATGTATCCTAGGTACTAGACCTTGTCCATGCCGGAGGAGAATTTTTCCAATTTGACATATAGCTTGTGTTGCCACAGGGTGTGCAGAACCTGTTGAATATGTTGCAAGTGTTATGCCCAAGTCTTGTTATAGAAGAGGATGTGATCCATATACACCACTACAAAATAATTGGTGAAAGTATGCAATATATCATCCATCATCCTCATGAAATTTTTTGGGGAATTGGTCAAACCAAAGGGCATGACTAGCCATTCAAGAAAACCGTCTTTTGACTTGAAGGCAGTCTTCCATACATATGTTTTCTCTCTTGGGAATTGATGGTAGCCAGACTTCATATCAATCTTACTGAAGTATTTTCCCCCCTTGATCTGATCAAGGAGACCATATATTCAGGGAATCGAGTACGGATTCCTGACTATGATTTTATTTAGGGCCTTGTAATCAATCCTGAGTCGCTAGGTCTTGTCTTTCTTCTGCACCAACACAAATAGGCTTCCACAAGGTGATGAGATAGGTTGGATGTGCCCCTTGAGGAGAATTTCTTGGATTTGCAGCTTGATCTCCTCATTTTCTAACAAAGATTAGCGATAGACTATCCCATTGGGTAGTGGTGTGCCAGGGGTCATAACGATGGAATGCATGCATGAATGTTGATCCTTCACCTTCTAAATCCGCAAAGTTTACTCCTCCTTCTCCCTCTTATAGTGAAAGTCTTGCTACTAGTAACCATAATCCTAATAGGAATAGGAAGAGGAAGAGTACGAAGAAGAAGTTATAAACCTATGCTAGTCATGTTGGAGACTTGTCATCAACCACTGAAAGTTATGTTGGGGGATAAAACAACTAGCCATTGCAATTCATACTGGAAGCACGAGTTCAGTCATTGCGAGTCATATTGGAATTATTTCAGAAACCTCTGGTAGTCATGTTGGATATAGGTCAAAAAACTTTGTGATTGAAGACTAACACCTAGCCTATGCAAGTCATACTAGGGGCAATATCCTAGTTCCTACAAGTCATATTGGAGTTCAACAACTTGTCTCTGCTAGTCATGTCGGGAGCACGAAACTAAACTCTGCTAGTCATGTTGGATTCATGTCAACAAACTCTGCAAGTCATGTTGAAGACAAGAAACCAACTGTTGCAAGTGATGATGGAGGCATGAGTCTAGTAACTGCTAGTTATACTGGAAAAAAATCACCAAACTATGCAAGTCATGTTGGAGATCAACACCTAGTCACTGCAAGTCAGGTTGGGGGCATAAATACTGTTGAGATACCGAGATGTATAGGATGTAACCCTAATTTACCTTGTAATATTTTTGAAGGAGATCACCTTAATCATTTTTTCCCTATTATTTCCATGGTATGAAGAGCACAGTCCTTGTTTAAAGGCCCTTCTAGTTTCGAGTCACCTTTGGTTTCCCAAAAATCTTTTCATTCGTTGGTTGATGAAGTGGTCCTGCTGATGCAATCTTTAGTAAAAAACACTCTAGTTTTTGGGGGTGATGTGTCTCTTGACCATGTTGTCTCACATCCTATTCAACCAATGGCTAAGGAAGTGGTCACATTGATGCAATCTTCAGCTTATCCCACTCTTCTCTTAGAGAGTGATCAGTCTTCCAAAGTGGTCAATCCAACACAATATTCGACTGATCCCACTCTCATTTCGAGGGGTGATGCATATTTTGACTATATCATTAGCATTTCTATTTTAGTACCTTTGGAAAAAGGGGGCATTCCACTCTCTTTGAGTTTTCTACCTCCAAGTCCTAGGATGGTTTCCTTTGATTGGAATAATCTTGTCGAGCCTTTCCTTTCTTCTCTTGCACCTTTCTGAATAACGGTTCTAGTTGAATCTATGTCGAAAGGAGTTCATTGATGTATTGTAGATGAAGGACCCTCTGCAATTATTTTATCCTTCTCAACTTGGAAAGTGTTGGGTTCTCCCAAGATTGTGTCATCTACCAGTGAGCTGCTGGATTTCGACAGAAAACTTAGTGAATGTTTGGGGATTATTTCTCATTTTCCTATCACTTTAGATGGGAATACTATTCTAGTCGATATATTAGTGGTGCCAGGCCATTTATACTTTAATATTATTCTTGGGAGTGATTACGTTTATGCGATGAATGTTGTGGTCTCTAATATCTTTCGTGTGATGAATTTCCCTAACAATAGAAGCATTGTCACTATTGATCAACTTTCATATGATAATCACCATACTAGCTCGAATTCAACTTAATGTTCTCCTTTGTATGTTTATAGTTTTCGAGTAGGCTGTTTCCCACCATAGGAGAATTATGTAGCATATTATCCTCGATGTTCAATTGCTTCTAATAAAGATATTTATAGTTATGCTCACCTTCTCGAGAAAAGGTCTCGATAGTTGATTAGGTTTTTTATCCAATTGGGGAATGCAAGACTTTGCTTTCCCCTCTTGGTTTGAGTAATATGGTGTTTCTTTTTTAGTATGATCTTACTTTTTGTAATACCTTGATCCCTGGTATTTGTGTGTTGTCGAGCCTTGATTTCATGGATGTTGATTTTCCTTCAGATAAGGCTATCCTTGAAGCTATGATTATGGATATTCGATCTCCTACTGAACTGGAAACTTTACAGGTTGGTTACCAAAGAATCCTTTGGCCTGAGCCTAGAAATGGGCTCTACCTAGAGAACTACTATGCATAAGTCACAAGGTTGTGCCATCCCTTGTACATATTGTACATTTAGGGTTTCTTGTTTTCAAGTTTTGTATCCCATAATACTTTTTTTTATCAGAGGTTTCTATATTGGACTTATTAACTTATGGATAAGTGTTTTTGGTCTTATATATAGGACTTTGGAGACATTTTTCTTTAGGACCATGTTGTTCCATGTCGATACGGCCCAGTATAAGCTCCCCATAAGAGTTTCAAACAATGCTCCCAAGTTTCTATGCTCCTCGGAGTCTAATCTTACCTTATATTCTCCCAGCAGTCGAGGCAGTTGATTCCCATTCCCAATAGTTGGTAGTTGGGTATGGAAAGAGAAATGAACAAAAGATCATTTTATATCGATTTGAATGGATCGATCAAATAATTGAATCGTATCATATACGAAAGTGTTTGACTCTAAGAGTATAAACGAAAAGATTTTGTTCCTTTCCTTTCTCTCCGGATGTTAAATAAATCACTCTTAGTTCATTTCGGTAGAACATAGGTCTCCAAAACCTCATTCTGATAGGTAATGATCTTGAAACTGGCATATAGGTTATATTTTCCCCTCCATGCATTTTTTCTTTATCTATTTATTGTTTAATTTTTTCTTAGGATCGACCCCACTGAGTTGCGACATGGAACCTTTTTGTTTTTTTAGAAATGTTGTAATTCATGTGGTAGAGCCTATCTTCCATTAGCGTCCTATCTTATAATCCATTTTCATTCTGGCACTGATGTTGCAAGTCTCTATTTAGGCTTGGGATTCCTATTTATCCCCACCATGAATTTACATTGAAGCTGGATATATTCTTCTCAATATTTTTGTGGCCATTACCTACATGANGATACTTCTTGTGTTCTTGTGCATGGTGTTTCTTCTTGCGATATTGGTTGCTGCAACATAATTGTTTATGGTTTAATTTAAATGCTAAAAAGGAATGAACTTCATGCTCAAACCTTGCTTATTGAAAAAACAACAATTTTTTCTCATTTTTTAGTATAATCTCCTTTGATTGGTTATTCTTCCAATCATATGGAGCTTTTGATGATGCCTCCTATATAAATAATGTATCCTAGTTTATAATCCATTCTTCCTAAGTCACATAATGTTTCATTCATTTTTTCAAGGGAAGTTTCAGCCTGAGTCAACCATTCTGCAAAAATTCTTCGACGTTTCAAGTTGAACTCCCTGTGTTATTCAAGTACATATCATCATCACAAGTATCTTTGTATCTCACTCATGCTAGTATAAAAGGTACTCATTGACTTCTTGCTGGTGGGTCTACTTTTATCGATTCCAACACATTTCTTTTAGAGTATGATCTATAGTTGCACCCTTGACCTATTTCCATCATTGATAGGTGACCTTGTGCCTAATAGATGAAAAACCATAATTGGTCATTGACTAGGCAGTTTCCCCTTTGTTTGACATCAACAACAATCATCACACACATGGATTCATGTAATACCTTGGTTTCAATTTGATCCCATTGGTGGATTCCTCATCTTTGTCAATAGTCTCCATTATTGGCTACTATTCAGAGAGTATCTGTCATGCGCTATTCCATCTGGTGCATGATGGAGTCATACCTCAGTATGGTCCTTACAATCTGTTCATTTGTGTCCTTCCAAATATTTGGCCTTTTTCTACCCCTTGTGTTGGATTATGGAGGATGTCTTAATGCATTCCTTCCAATGGATCTCTTCCTATCGAATTCAACACATATTTCTTTGGGACATGGATCTAGAGTTATTTGTGGTACCTTGGGGATTGCAGTCATTAGTGGTAGGTTCCCTCACTATTGACAGTGGGAATACATCAATTTCCCCTGATCGATAGATTCTACCAAGTGTTCAACATCAACTCATTTATTTACTCTTGTTAGATTGTACCATGGTACCTTGACACCCATTATCATAATTGGTGGGTTGTATCACATTTGTTAACCATATACATCAATGATCGGTAATCAAATGGTGTCTCAATGTGTATGACCCCAACACATATATTCAGATGGTGTAGACTCGTGTTGAAATGTTGGCCAATACTGAGAGGGTGGAGTGAATCCGTATTACTTCTTTTTGAATATTTTGAATAATAATTAATTATTAATCACAACAATTGATTAACAAGAATGTACTAAAGACATAATTAAATATAACAATCACAAAAAGTACAAGTTACAATGTGTAGGAGACACCAATCTCTCTTCTTTTGAGCACCAAATCAAGGAGACACCAATCCCCTGTTTAGAGAACCAACTCCCTATTTTCAAGAACCAACTTGAGGAAGCATCAACTCCCCATGTTTCATGCTTCAACCTTTAGAGGACTCCAATCCTCCCTTACTCATCCCTTTCACCCTCACTTCATGTGTATGTTTTAGGTTTCATATACTTTCTTGGACTCTGCTTCTGTTTTTGATCTTTTGAATTAGACCACAAATAAACTCTCCTTCCATTATACCTTTCTGTTTATATAGTATTCCAACAAGTATGAATTTGAAACAATGTGTCTCTTTACAAGAAACAATGCACCTCTTCATTTAATTTAATAATAATGCTAACATTTTCTCATTAAATATTTTTTTTATTTAATTCAAAAGATTTCAAATACCTTGTAAGTTGTTCATCATTAATAGAATATCTGGGTGCTAAAAACTGTTTACTATTGTTGTAACAATTCTTTGAACCCTTAGGTTTTAATTATCTTTAATCATATTTTTAGTCTTTATGAGTCGATTTCATTTATGGATTGACTCTTCTTATTTTGGTCTCACACTTCCATATTGATCCAACGATCTACGATCAATATTCGTTTGTCCATTGTTTATTCATAGAATTTATGATTTTGTTGTCCGTTGACATCAATGATCCAATACCTATTCCTCTACAGTCACTCCAGGCATATTGTATTTTCTAGATCATTGAAGATCAAGATGTCTAATCCATAAACAAGAGGCTTATAGCATATCTATCTCACCAACATGGAATTCTCTGTTTAAAACAATTATAACTCCGATTGTTTATATGACAAGAAATTATCGACTATTCAAGCCACAATTTGAGTTGAAAAATAAAATAGAGTCGACCACCCAGAAGTTGAAATGGGAAAAATGAGTTGGCCAAAATGCAAGTCGGATTGAGGCAAAGTAAGTTGACCAAAATTGAGTCAAAAAAGAGTTAAGAAATGCAAGTTGAAGTTATCAAGTTGAGGTCGAAGTAAATGCAATTCAAATTTTATCCAAGTTGAAGTCAGAGGAAATGAAAGTCAAAGTCAGAGGAAATTCATGTTGAATTTATCCAAGTCGAAGTCGGAGGCAATGCAGGTCAAAGTTATCCAAGTCGAAGTTGGAGGCAATGCACGTTGAAGTTATCCAAGTTGAATTCAGAGGTAATGGAAGTCAAATTTATCCAAGTCGAATTCAAAGGCAATGCAAGTTGAAGTCAGAGGCAATGCAAGTCAAAGTTATCCAAGTCGAAGTCAGAGGCAAATGCAAGTCAAAGTTAACCAAATCAAAGTTAAGATGTCTAATAGAGACTCTCATAACAAACCCTTTTACATATTTTATTGAGCACACAAATTTTAATCTTTCTCCCTCTTTGATATCAATGCCAACACCATAACATTATGTCCAACATTCTCCCTATTTGGCATTGATGGCAACAAAGTAATTTTTTTTTTTTTTTTTTAAATTGAGTTTTACTGTTTATTCTCCCCCTTTGACAACAATGACATAAGGGATGTTTCTTTTATCCCTCTGATTTTATACTCCCCCTGTTCATGTAATCCTCCTCTGATGAAGCCTGTGTAATTCAATTAGATATGGAGATTACCCCCAATTTCTGTCTAAGGTATTCAAAACTAATCTTGGGTAAAGGTTTTGTGAATATATCTGCATTATGTTCTTTAATATCCACATATTCTACTTTAACAACTTTTTTAGAAACCTATTCCCTTAAAAAATGATTTTTTTTTGGGATATGATTGGTTTTTGAGTGCATGAAAGGATTCTTAGAAAGGTTTATGGCACTGGTATTGTCACAGTTAAGAGGAATTTGATGATCATACTTTACTTATGTGTCTTCCAGAGTTTGTTTCATCCAAATTACTTGAGTGAAACAGGAGGCAACAACAATATATTCAACGTCTTCTATAGATAGTGATATGAAAGGTTTCTTTTTAGTTAGCCATGACACATGACATTTTCCTAGGAAGAATGCACCTCCACTAGTGCTTTTTCTTTCATCTACACTTTCAACCCAATCTGTATCAGTATATACAGTTAATGTGAAGTCTTATGCTTTTGAATACCATAATCCAAAATCTAAGGTGCCTTTGAGATATCGAAAAATACTTTTAATTGCCTTCATATGTGTCTCTTTAGGTGCAGATTGAAATCTGACCACTACTCCTACAACTTGCATAATATCTAGTCTTTTTGTTGTTGCATATAATAGGCTACCAATCATTGATCTATACATGGTTTAGTTTACTTCTAGTGATTCATCATAATTTCTAAGTTTGTATCCTGTAATCATATGAGTGCTCATAGGTTTACAATATTCAATTTGAAATTTATTCAACATTTATTTAATATATTTGGTTTGAGATATGAATATGCCTTTGTATGATTGTGACACTTTCAACCCTAGGAAGAATGTCAATTCACCAAGCATTGACATCCCGAATTATTTTTGTATTTTTGTAGAAAATTGTTTACTTAGAGGATTTAGATTACTTCCAAAGATGATATCATCCACATATACCAAAACAATAATCATATTCTAATTTTAAATTTCAATGTAGAGATTGTTGTCATTAGCTCTTCTTTTGTATCCTTCTTGTTGTAGATGATTATCAAGTCTTGAAAACCATGCCCCAGGAGCTTGTTTGAGACCATACAATGCTATCTTTAATTTGCAGACATAGTCTTTATTTTTTGATAACATAAACCCTTCAGGTTGTTCTATATAAACTTCTTCCTCTAGATTTCCATTTAATAACATCGATTTGAAATCCATTTGATATATTTTGAAGTTTTTAAAACATGCAAATACCAAAACCATTATGATAGCTTCTAATATGATCACTGGGGAAATTTGTTCCTCAAAGTAAATCCCTTCGACTTGTGCATATCCTTTGCACAATAAACTTGCTTTATTCCTTATAATTTTACCACCTTCATTAACTTTATTCTTAAAAATCCACTTGGTCCCTACTACATTTTTGTCTTTTGGTCTTGGGACAAGTTCCCAGGTCTGATTCTTCTCTATTTGATCAATGTTTTGGGTTCTATTAGGGAGATCATTTCTTGTTCAGATTCATATGTTATCCTTATTCTTGCTTCAACTCCAACACTTTCTACAATTTTGTGTAATCTCAGATTGTAGCATTTGTAGGCATTTTTATTGGATTAGCAACCAAAAAATATACAATCATATGATCTGTAATCAATTTTTCCTAGATTATTATCATCTCTTTTTATATATCATTTTATCCCAAAGACTCTGAAGTGTTTGACTGATGATGGTCTGCCAAACCACAACTCATATGGTGTCTTTTCATGGTTAACTCTAAGTTGAGCTATGTTAAGTGTGTAAAATGTTTTATATATTTCTTCTCTCCAATAGATATATGGAAGTTTGGATTCATTTAACATAGTTCCATATGCTTCTTGAACAATTATATTTTTTCTTTCAACAACTCCATTTTGTCGAGAAGTTCTTGGAGATGAAAAATGTCTTTTAATTCCATGACTTTCACAAAACTTATTGAACTCATCTGAGGTAAACTCCCCTCCATTGTTTGATCTTAACCACTTAATTTTGAGATCAGTCTCATTTTCAACATGTGCTTTGAAAGCCTTGAATTTGTTGAAAGCTTTTGATTTCTCTTTGAGAAAGGATGACCAAGTAATCTTTGTATAGTCATCTATGAATAAAATGAAGTAATGCTTACCTTGCATGATTTTAGTTCTTGTTGGTCCATAGAGGTCATTGTGAACAATTTCCATTGGTTTTGATGTAGAGTATTATTTTGTCTTGAATCTTACTCTTGTCTTCTTTCCATGTTGGAAGTTTCTACAAACATAGTTTGAAGGTTTAATAATCTTTGGCATATTTCTCACAACTTCCTTTTTATTGACTTTTATTAAATTTTCAAAACCTATATGTCCCATTCTTCTGTGACATAGCCAACTTTCGTCTATTTGGCTCATGCAACATTTTTATTCTTCTTCTATGTTTAAGATATAAACATTGATTGGTGTCCTTGGTGCAACAACCACTAGTTTTCCTAAGTCTTCTTTTCTAATTTCACATTTTTGAGAGTCAAATATGAGTTAGTGTCCTTGATCACATGTTTGGCTCACACTGAGTACATGAGGATTCAAATTTTCAACTAATAGGACATTTTATGCTTTAGATTTATTATTTCATAGACTAATTGTGCCCTTTCCAACTTGGCAAAGACATTATCTCCAAATGTAACACTTCCTTTTTCTTTCCTTTTCAGATGGAGGAATTTGTCGTCATCTTCACTCATATGCTTTGAATATCCACTATTAACATACCATTGAATCCTTTTATCTTTAGCATATATGACTACATTACACTCTATCTCTTTTACTTCTATTTGTTTTTCTTTCCATGCCTTATTATGCTTTTCTTTTTGAACTTTGGAAGTTTTTATGGGAAGCTTTGGTTGTCTACAATCACTAGATTTGTGACCATAATTTTTGCATTTGTGGCATTCAACATTGTAATTTTGCAGTGGAGAGAATGAATTATAGTTTCTATTCTCTTGATTATTATTATTCTTGTTGTTCTTATAACCATACATTTGAACATTTTTATGATTGTATTTTCCATAAGCTTTACAATGTAATGCTTTATGCCCAAAATTATTGCAAGAGAAACAATAGACAAGAAAGAGATGTTGATACCTTTTTGGGGAATTTCATCTTGTAGTTTTATTCCTTCTATATTTATTTTCTTTTGAAGGGAGAGAAGATTTATGATGATTGGAATCAATCTTTATCTCGCTTTCTTCCTTTTTGAAAGAGCTTTGAAGGGTAGTTGCATATTTTTTTGGATTTTTATTAGTTTCATGAGATGTAGAGTTAGATCCATTATTAGACTTCTTTTTATCATAAACCA
>JZKD02S1631335.1:160467-178718 GCA_000966675.3 Picea glauca | reverse complement strand
ATATTGTTGATGATCACTTGAAGAAAGATTAATAATGTTTTAAAAGAAATAAAATTGTTTAAGCTCATAAACAACTGATTCACCCCCCCTCTTAGTTGTTTTAGTATTTACAACACAGGGATCCCCGAGAAGGCAATAAAAGGCCTCTCAGCAAGAAACAAGAGGGACCCAGAAAATAACAAACAAGACCTAGACAAGAGGATAGGGTGTCTCATCATGAGCCAACCTATTAGGTTCATGGGTGCCTAACAATATGACATTGCCACCATCTGGTTACCACGCCAGGGCAATGACCTTTGGTTTCATGTCCAAGGGAAAGGGGGTCTCATCACAAGCCAACCTTCTCATCTCTGTGAAAGTACTTGTGGGTAACACTGTCAGCTCTGGTCACCATGCTAAGGCAGTGTCCTCTGATTATCCCTTGAATAAAAAGAAAAAGAAGAAGAAAAAACAAATAAAAAGGAAAGAATAAAGGCGAGAACGGGCTTGGAAAAATTGCATCCATGACAGGTACAACTCACCTTCTACAAAGGCACCCACAGATGACATTATGCATCCTTGACTCTCACTTCACCCACATGTCTGGACATCCCCTAGCCACATCACCTCACTTACATGGCTTGGATGAAACCTTCCTGGAGACTTTCCTTTTCTTGTGGATACTAGCCCAATAGTACATCTTGTCTTTTTTATCCAATCTTGTATTATAGGTTTTTGTAATGTCTTTGAGCTATTGACTGATGTATCAGGTTTTTTATGCATATGTTTAATAATATTAATGATGAAATGTGATTGACATTGCTATGATCCCTGTGAATAATGAGCCAATGGAGGGTGTAGCTTTTGATGTGCAGGACCATGCCTGATAGACAGGTACCATTTGGACCGGTACACATGGGGAGATGATCAGTTCGGACCTCCATGGGGCTGAAGAGCCCACCAGATGGATGATGAGACCCCATCATGGGGTAGAGACAGGACGGTGGTTGATCAGGGTTTTTGCATAGGAGAAGAAGAGGACGTTTCTTCAGAGGCACTTTGGCAGAGCCCAACCTAGGGGGATTGACCCACTTCCAGTGAAATGTTTGCCCTGGATGGCCCGGGACGTCACCTATGAGCTCATGACGTCACCTTGAGAATGTGACAGTTTGACAGGGCAGTTGGCACGTGTGGCATGATGGAGAGGCCCAAAGAGGGCTAATGTTTTGCTCTTTATCGCTGCATTTTCCCAAAAAGGGGCTAACGTCTCCCTTAGAAGGGGTGACGTCTCACCTTTTGCTCAATTAGGTTTTAAAAAGAACATTTAATGTAGAAACAATGTGATTTTCAGCCTTTTTATGACCTAAAAAAGTAAATTAGGTCATTGATACACTATATATTGAGGAGTTTTATCCTCATTTTATCATCTATCACTCACCACTTGGTGAGGTCTGAAATTTGTGCCCCATTTGGGTTATTGGCTGATTTGAGGAAGGCACACTTGTTGAAGGAAGAGATTTTGGCATTCTATGGTGTTTTTCTTGAAGGAAGGTGTTACAACTAGGGTTTGCATGATTATTTTCTTGATGATTTGTAAGTATTTTTCTGCAAAACTTCTTGATCGAATGGTTGTAGTTTAATTTCTTGCATCTATTTATAAATATTACTGAATCAAAACCCTAGGGGACAAACACACAAGTAGGTCGTTGTCTCATGTCCCCTGATAGAATTTTTTTTAGCCATTGAAGAAGAAGAAGAGAGCCTAGCCATAACTACACTCCTTTTTCTTCTTCCCTTAAGCTAGCCATACCTTCTGAATTCAAGAGGAAGAGGTCCTAGGCCTAGTTTATCTACACCTAGGGCTGTTTTCTTTTAAGGTTTGATGAAAGAGCCTTGCCTTAGCAACACTCTCCCTCTTTAAACCCTCTTGTCTTGACTTTGCTTTTCATTGAGCTAGCTGTTTGTCGGGAAGGAGGAGAGAGCACGAGGCGTTGCTTTAGCAACACCATAGTGAGCCTCTCTCCCCTAGGGTTATGATTTTGGAGCCATGCTTTAGCAACACTTCAAAACTTATCCCTCTAGTCCTTTAAAATCTCATCTCCTTCAACTTTTGCGTTCTTCACCTATGAATCCATTAACCCTAAGGAACTGATCTAGGACCTCCAGCGTTGAAGTAGAATTGGATCCAAACACTCTCAAACCTCTTTTGAACTGAAACCCTAACTACACTAACCCTAACCTACTAACCCTAGAATGATGACGTCACCCTTGGTTATTTCATCTTGATGCAACAACGTTTCATTTTATAAGCAATTGAATGGTAGTTAAGAGCATTTATTAGATTGAGTGTTGATTTGTTACATTGAATGCTATATCATTCCAGTATTTATTGACAAGTGACATATTTATCATTGCCATTTTGCAAACATTGATTTTGTCAATATTTACTGTCAAATTTCTTACATTGAATATCAGATAGTGATTTATGAAGTACTAACCAAGATTGCACGTATTAGTCTCCTTGTTGTGTTGTCTCAAGCATGTGCTTCTCTTTTCTTTGGTTATACTCTATTATTGGCTGTTTAGTCGGGACTATCTGATTGGCGGTAATCTGTGAGGGGGAAATTTGTCTTTGTACTATTAGCCTTTTTCCTTTCAAAACCCTAGGTTACCAGGGACGTCTCCCTTGGGCCTAGCCTCCCTAAATAGAAAGAGCCTCCCCATTATGGTGACATTGGGTGGGGAAGGTTCCTGTTTTGCCAGTTTGACCTACTATCCTCTAGCCTTTCTTGCATCTACAAACTGTGAGATAACAGACCATAAACGCTTCCACACTAGTATATAAGAATACTAAAAAGCGACAAAATTATTTGAACAAATTGAGAATGTTCAAGCTCAATTTGAAGACATTATACACAAAAATTTATAGGTGGAAGTACATATAACTCCACGATGAACTACATCCTACACAATTTCTTAACTTGGGACAAGGTTTGACTTCACATTCAATATGTCATACACTATCATAGAGCAACACATCGACAATGGTTTCAAGCTTGATCTAGCACCTTACCTTGGTATACAATTGGTTTTCAATTTAGAACTTATGTAGCCTTGTCCACCTCTTCTTGATTAGTGTGATGTGCAACCTAAACCTTTAGTTAGCAAAGTTATTGAGGAAGGATATTTCCCACATATGCAAAGTACTACACTATGTTATACAACACAATGTGGACTAATTTCCTTGAGTTCCTACACAATGAGCGCTATTATTGCAAAGGGGAGCTTTAATTTGTGCTCGAATACAGTTTGGCAAAGCCTTGTAAGTTTTAAGATACTTGCTAGATTTAACCCCTACGCCAACATGTTGCTCCTTGCACCACCACAATGACAGCTCAACTTGGCATCTTAGTGCCAATAACCTACCTAGTGGATCCACATAGAATAAATGGATGATCAAAACATACCAATACCATATTATTCAAAGTAACAAAGGAGATGAATTTACAAAACCAAAAATTGCATAAATGTACTAGAAACATGATTTCCTGAAAATAAAATACAAACATAATTGCATAAAATTTAGATTCATTAAATGTGGTTGTGTACAAAAGTGATAACATAACTTTATAGGTGAAAGAATTCAATGCTACTCAATATTAAAATCTTTACCCCCTTGACATGAGGTTGAAGCCTATTTTTACTACAATATACAACATAAAGTCTATAAGATAAAAACCCCAACCCTACTAATTGGAGAGGAAAAATGTAGAGGCCTCGAGTACTTTTTTTTAAACCAAAGTTGAATAATATTATATTATAAAATGCTTTAATTAGCAATGAGCAAACAAAAAAACCTGATATAGGATGCTACATCAAATTGGTAGCTCTCAAAAGATACATAAAAGAGTTTGCTAGAGTTTTCAATTAATACATTTCAGATTTTTTTGAAAGTGTAATGCCTTATAAAACTCCTAAAACATAGATAAATTTGAAATGCATATGAACTTAGTGGAAAATATGTTTCATGTAGGCATCCTTTCGATTGAGATGCGACGAGAGAGAGTTCTATTGCTTGATATCCATGTCATCCTTTAGCTAATGGATTGTTTCTTCCTCTCTAAACTCCCCTTGAGGTGAATTGATGTATATCATATTGTTAGACGCTGAGGAATGGGCTTCCTTGTTGAGGTTAATTTCCAAGTTCCTCAACACGTTGCACTCAACTTCTAGAACATTAAGCTTCTTCCTCTGCTGTAACAAGAGATTCATGCTGGTTGCATGTGTGTGGCACAATGATGATCATTCTCACGCACTTTGGTGGATAATGAGATCATGGAACACTTTAGTGGATAATGAGAACATGGAATTTCTATTGTATTGGATAAGTTCTTGATTTCATCTCATAATTCTTTTGAATTCCATAACCTCCGGATCCATAATTTGGTGACCCTAAATAAAACTGGTTGGAAACATAGCTAATTCTGCATAGGTGTTCCAAATATGAATCCCATAGATAGGAGAAATCCTCTAGTTTGTAGACTACACAATAAGGTGTATGGAGCATCAGTTTCCCACCAGAGATGAAGACCTTAAAAAAACTCGACACAAAAAAATATGACCACCACACAATAAAAGAGGTTCAAATTTTTTTAAGGCACAAATCTTTAAATAGCTAACTAGTTTCTCAAGTAAAAAACATGATAAACATTTAGGGTTTTGCTTAAAAACATAAATACCAATAGGCCTAGAAACACAATCCTTGAACCAATCTCTAATAGCAGAAAATTAGAAAAACAGAGCAAATGACTAGCATGAATCAAAGAAGTTCACTTTGTGAAAATGATGACCCTTGGGAACTTTAAGAGCATAGAAAGAAAAAACCCTTCTCCTAACCAAGCGAAAGGAGTAAGAAACCTCTTGCCAGAGTATCCAGAAACTCGATAATTTTCAAGCAAACACAGAAGGGTCCCTTCCAATCCATAATCCCATATTGATTGCAAAGGCGAAATGCTGTAAGTTCTAAAGGCTGAATAACAATTATAGGTTTCAAAAGGCATGGGCGGGAATACGTCCTTGCATATTCTCTTCCTATGTGATATGACTGTTGATTTATTTTTGGCGGCATATGGAAGTTAATGTGGATATAACGTGTCATACATATTGGATTAAAATGATCTTAGGGGATGATGCAATGAGTACTTTTCCCCCAGTTTTTTTCAGTGTTCCCTGATTGAGCGTTGTTTCCTTATTTGCACAAAGGCATCAAGTACTTGAGTTGGAATCATAGGTGAACTACCTGGGGCCATATCTTTTCACTAGAATCATAGGTGAACTACCTGGGGCCATATCTTTTCACTATGAATTTTTAATTTTAGAATCATAGGTGAACTAGCTGGGGCCATAAATTTTCATTATCAATTTTTAATTTGGGGTGCGTGACAATTTGTTGGAAATTTCTTTATGAGAAAACAATGAAAGGATCATTATCAATACCAAAGGATTTCAAAATGTTTTGGGGCCAAAAAGCATTCGAAAGAGCTAAAAAATTACCATTTATGAATTTGACCCAAAACCAACAAATTTGGGTTCTATTTTGAGATGGCCCCAAGCGAGGTGAATGGTTCCATGGATTAGTGATACCCCCTTGGATAGCATTAGTATCCCATTGTCTCAACCACCTCTACCAAGTGAAAGAACTTATTTGGAGTCTTGGTGGGAAAGATGAATGACCTCTGCTATGTTGTTACTACAAGTTCTTTTGTTTGAGCAATCAACATTTGGCATTGGTTAGAAAAACTGTGTTGTTCGAGGAAACCTTTGGTATCTTGAAGAAATGACCCCCCCAGGTGATGACAAAACTATGGGGGCATGGAAAAACAAATGACGTACTCGAATGCCTCCCTTGGCCATCAAAACACTTCATATTAAAATTCCTTCATTTAATAATTAACTATTGTGCTTAATTCTACCTCTAACAACTTGAATATAATTTTGAATTCATATACATAAACAATTAGCAACATAAATAACCATGCATGTTTTGAATTCATTCATTGACATATTTCAAATATGATACTCTCTTGGATAGCATTAATCTCCATTGTGTAAACCCCCTCGAGCAAGTGAAGGAACATTTGTGGAGTCTTGGTGGGAAAGCTGCATGGTCTCTACTACGTTGTTTGTATATGATTTTTTTTTTCCCTTTGAGCAATCAATGCTTGGCATTGGTTAAAGAAACTCTGGTATTTAGGGAAATCTTTGGTATATGAAGAAATGACCCCCCTAGGTCATGATGATGTTATGGGGCATGAACAAAGAAATTACGTACTCGAATGCCTCCCTTGGCCATTGGATCACTTCATATTGAAATTCCTTCCTCTAATAAATAACTATTATGCTTAATTCTACCTCCAACAACTTGAATTTAATTTCATATTCATATGCAAAAACAATTAACATGTTTTGAATTCATTCATTAACATATTGAAAATACAAAGTATTCCATTGATAGACAAACACCAACACTTATTTATAAATGAAGGCAAGTCCACAAAATTAGTTGTTAAGGAGCGATTCACCAACCAACCGTAGGAATTAACTGCAAATTCCAACCTCCCAAGTCAGACCACGACACTAGTAGGGCGAATGAAGCTCTTATAGGGCTCTAATCTCACACAACCCAACCCATTTCTCTCTTGACACAACCAATGTATTCATTATTGGGAACTCCGAGACCTCATCTAGTCATTAGTGCAACATGACACTCTCTTCTCTTTCATAGTACAAATGACATCTTCCATTTCTCTTCTCATATTCCCTTGGGGATATTCCTTTCCAATGTGAGGAGAAAGAGTCTAAGATCGTTGGTCTCCTACTTTAAATGACATGGAGGAGATCGCTTGTCTAAATTGTCCATGTGTAGCAAAGGTAAAATGTTTTAACAATGTTTACTTTAGCTAGTGTGAACATTCCAACCATAGTTTTTTCCTGAAAACCATCCCATTTCCTCTCCTATACCTAGCGACAAGTCTTTGAACCTCCACATTCCCTTACCAACCATGAGTGCATGGGGTTATTTTACCATTATAGGGATAACAACCATGGTTTCACACAAGTTTCTCCATGAAGGAGAGGGAAAACATTCATACGAAAGAATGGAGAATGATCATGGGAGAGGAGTTGTGCCCCCCCCCACAAAGAGTTTGCATAAGCGCTATACAATTATTTTCCACCTGATTACCTGATGGATATTCTCTAGAGTTTAGTAGGCTGAAACACTGAGTTATGTCACTTTTTCCCTGAGTATTCACCATCATTTTACCAGGTTGCGAGTTGTCCTTTTACAGGTTGTGACCCAAATTGATGGTTTCTCCTTGTTTCCTTGCAAATAGCGACTGGTCGCATCCTGTAGGAATGTAGGGCGCGATCGAGTCTGTTACTCTCAAATTAGGAATGGTTACAATGAGATGGGATCAAGATCATATTTCTTGTAATTCTACCTTGAGAAAATTGCTAACCCAAACATGACCAAATTCAAAGCAATGTCTATGGATGAGCAAGTTGAGACATTAGAGAAGACAACTCAAGAAGCCCTCAGGGTAAGAGAAGAAAACAGAGCAGTAGAAGCAACAAAGGCACGAAGGAGGGCAACTGAACACTGGGTAAGCATGGTCCAGGGACCTCAGCGGAAAATGCAGGAAAGATGGGGAGAGTGTGAGAAAAGTTGGGAGAAAATCAATCGGGAAATGAGGAACATTGACCTACCATAGTTTGGTCCATCGGAGGATTTCGTCAATTTGCATGACATAGTTAAAAAACATGAAGAGCAAGATCGGGCATGGGAAGCAAATATTTCGCAAATCTCAAGCATGATCCCGGGTCAAGTGAAGAAGCTCATGGAACCTCCGATTAAAGATCTTTCAATCCTACAACACTTAAGTGTCAAGCTAATCAAGTACAAGGAGCATGCAATAGAGATAAAGGAGGTCCTCTCTGCCCCAATGGATCAACACATGTTCCCATATGCAAATACATGTGAATATCTCTTCTTCAAGTTGTTAGAGTACGAGAGGAACAATCCACTTCAGTAAAACCACTGGATGAAGCAAAAGTGAAGCAAAAGAGAACAGATAGATAAAGTCCGCCACGTGGCATTTTCTTAACTTAATGAAACTTTAGCAGCTAATTTTAGTTTAGTTATTTTTATAAATAAGGGAATCGACCTTGGACACCAGGGTCGATGGTTTTGAAGAGAGAATTTTTCTAAAATTTTGTAAGAGAACTATTTCTATGCAAATTATTTTAATTAAGAAGTTTTGTTTAGAACCAAATACACTTCTTTCATGTGAGGCGTAAATGTGATTGGACCGAGGGGGACTATCTCTGTCTTCGGATTCAATATTTGTTGCTGTATTGAGCAAGAGTTGTTGTATATGTTATTTAAAGTTATCTTATAATGCTACAACAATTCTTTTATTCTAGTTGATGAAAAGAAATCGATTGTGTTAACCTGTGATTGCTAAAGAAAATTACTTTTTCTTGCACTAACTTCTTATCACATATATATTTTCTTTCTGTAACTGTTTTCTCAAACAACGTTGAATGTATACTAATCAAAATGGTATTAATGCTAATTTGAAGTAGTTTAGATCTTCTTCATTTGCATGCTAAGGTATAAAGGTTATCCTGCAACCCAACCTTCCCCCAACACATAGTTAGCTTCCCTCTGTCATCTAGTTTAAAGCTCTATCTTTCTTTGTTATAAACGTTAGAAAAGAACAAAAAAGAGAACTGTATAGCCTGAGGAAAGGCTGAACAGAAAGACATATCCGTCAATCCCAATTAAAGCCCATCGATAATTCTATACAGATCACGAATCTGGAGAACCTTACCACTCATCAAATGCTTACGAGTCTAATTGGGCCTCTTAGGCGGGTTTGGTTCCTTTTGTTGAGTTAAAGGGATCTCATACCCCTCAACAGGTCCAAGGCCAAATGTATTATTTATTTTGGGTCATAATGTGTAGTTCTTTACAAAGTTAGGAAAAGAAAAAACTGAGAAAGTTCAAAAGTTGTAACCATCGATGGGAAGTTATGAACAACTTCCCAAGAAAATAGTTGAAATTCATGAGTTATATATGCCCAAGAGAACCTATTTAAAATGGGTTCTTTCTTTTTGTAATTTTTAGAACTACTTCTGCAAATTTAATGAGAAGAATCCCTTCGAGTCATTTTGGAGGAGGATCGATTGGTGTGTGTGATCATCTAGCTATGAACTATTTCCAGTGCCTACATTATCATCTACCCAACTGTAAGTTTATGTTGTTCATGTGTTGACTATTCTCTGTTGAAATTTATGGCTTTTCATTTTAATTACTCGTCTGATTTTATCGTTATGAGTTGATAAATAGATGGTTATGATTAACTCAAGTTGTTTTAGACTAATATGTTCACTTGCGTTATTCATTATTTATGAGTTTGTACTTTTCTTTAGCATCTAACTATTTTGGAAATACAAGCAGGGATTTGTGGTTGGACTATCTATTTCCTTTATTAGTTTGATCCTAGCTAGGATAGGTTATATCGGTTTGCTTTTTTGTATGTAGATTAGTTTCATATTTCCCATTGTATCTTGCATTTCAATAATCACACCCTAATCATTTCAGTGATTGCTTCCAGTCTAGAATCCATATGTGTCTCCTGTCCTAAATGGTGTGAGGTTAATTGGGAATTTATATTGGGGAATACCCCTATCTATTGAACAGAACTTTGCTCACATCAACAGGTCCTCAGTTAGGAAATCCTCCACGTGAGACATGCACTTTTTATTTTATTTTTTCTTTTCAACCTTTGACTTCGCTAGGGCATCGTTGGGAGAAATACATCACTTTTTATTTTATTTTTCCCTCCATGACTTGCATGCAAAAGACTATGAGTAGTAGAAAAGAAAAGTATCAATTCCAAACGATGGAAATAAATCTTAATAGGTTTTTTTTTTAACCTTTGTTGGAGACCCGCTATCCACATACAAACTGTCCACATGAGACCTCAAAGCCTCATTGTCCACACACAATTTTTTTCATTATCTACAATTGCTATTTATCCCATTTCTGCATTTTATTTCAAATTTTTTCTTGTAATCCAAGGTTAAAATATCTAATAAATAAGGCGGTTCAACACCCAAGTAGATACAATATTTATTCATCATGCGATGATTCATGTATTTTCGATTTTAGTCATATTTTTCCTTCTTTGTGCAGGCACGCGAATAGAGTGCTCTCTCGAAGTTCTTATCATCTTCGATAGTGTTGTAGGCCTCCCTTCCCCTCAATATGTCGGGCAAGGGTTGCTTTGTATGGTGCACGTGTCAACAAAGTTCACTAAAACTTGACCTATAATTGGTGTTGTAGACACCATTGCAAAGAGTGGAGGGCTTCCAGGTAGGGCCTATGTAGCATAAAAATGATACCGTCGAGCACAAGCTCAACTCTTTAGTGGTATGCAATGATTGAAATGTACCTCCAACAAATAGGTATGATAATGCCTATAAGACACTATATAAAATGTTGCATATAATGTGGGTTCCCATATAATGCTAAGACTAACAAATAATATATTTTGCATATATCTAGCTTTAATGTCGGTATTGTTTAAATAACATGCATTATACAAAAAGGAAGGTATAACGCTGGTGTAACAACATAACACTGATATACATAAAAACATCTATCTCTCTAAACAAAGAATAACTACTACAAATCTCTAGAAAAAATAACTATTTCAAATTTGAAGAATTGCAAGAAAGACTAGTGTGAGACCGGATTAGAGTCAAGGTTGTTGATGGGACTAAGGCTAAACTTGGTTGCAGAGGGATGAGGTTTCCGACATGATCAGAGCCAAAATTGATCACAAAGGGACAAGGTTGCAAGATTGTAGACGGGGATGATGAGACTAGATCAAAGCTGAATTCAGTCATAGAGAAGGGAAAACAATGCCCATGAAACAATACGATAATCCTTGGTGGAGCTGAACTTGGTCACAAAGAAGGGAAAATAATACCCATGAAACAACTCGGCAATCCTTAGTGAATTTAGACAAGGGTAAATCTTGTCGTCAACAAGACTAGAGACAAAGTTGAACTCGAACGCAGAGAAGGGAAAATGGTTCCCACAAAACAATGTGGCAATCCTTGACAGAGCTAAATTCAGTCACATAGTAGGGAAAATGTGTCCACAAAACAATGCAACAATCATGAGTAGAGATGAGCTCAATCATAGAGAAGGGATAACAATTTCCACGAAACNTGTCTAAATTGTCCATGTGTAGCAAAGGTCAAATGTTTTAACTATGTTTACTTTAGCTAGTGTGAACATTCCAACCATAGTTTTTTCCTAAAAACCATCCCATTTCCTCTCCTATACCTAGCGACAAGTCTCTGAATCTCCACATTCCCTTACCGGCCATGAGTGCATGGGGTTATTTTACTATTATAGGGATAACAACCATGGTTTCACACAAGTTTCTCCATGAAGGAGAGGGAAAACATTCATACGGGAGAATGGAGAATGATCATGGGAGAGGAATTATCTCATGGAGAATGGAAGAATGATCCATGGATGATGGTGAATAATGCTATGCCCCCCCCAAAGAGTTTGCATAAGTGCTATACAATTATTTTCCACCTGATTACCTGATGGATATTCTCTAGAGGTTAGCAGGCTGAAACATCGAGTTATCTCACTTTTCCCCTGAGTATTCACCATCATTTTACCTGGTCGCGAGTTGTCCTTTTACATGTTGTGACCCAAATTGATGGTTTCTCCTTGTTTCCTTGCAAATAGCGACCGGTCGCATCCTATAGGAATGCAGGGTGCGATCGAGTCTGTTACTC
Organism: Picea glauca; assembly: GCA_000966675.3. NCBI lineage: Eukaryota > Viridiplantae > Streptophyta > Pinopsida > Pinales > Pinaceae > Picea > Picea glauca. Next base: position 166,847 of record JZKD02S1631335.1, on the reverse strand, counting down.
TCAAATTAGGAATGGTTACAATGAGATGGGATCAAGATCATATTTCTTGTAATTCTACCTTGAGAAAATTGCTAACCCAAACATGACCAAATTCAAAGCAATGTCTATGGATGAGCAAGTTGAGACATTAGAGAAGACAACTCAAGAAGCCCTCAGGGTAAGAGAAGAAAACAGAGCAGTAGAAGCAACAAAGGCATGAATGAGGGCAACTGAACACTAGGTAAGCATGGTCCAGGGACCTCAACGGAAAATGCAGGAAAGATGGGGAGAGTGTGAGAAAAGTTGGGAGAAAATCAATAGGGAAATGAGGAACATTGACCTACCATAGTTTGGTCCATCGGAGGATTTCGTCGATTTGCATGACATAGTTAAAAAACATGAAGAGCAAGATCGGGCATGGGAAGCGAATATTTCGCAGATCTCAAGCATGATCCCGGGTCAAGTGAAGAAGCTCATGGAACCTTCAATTAAATCTCTTGCAATCCTACAACACTTAAGTGTCAAGTTAATCAAGTACAAGGAGCATGCAATAGAGATAAAGGAGGTCCTCTCTGCCCAAATGGATCAACACATGTTCCCATATGCAAATACATGTGAATATCTCTTCTTCAAGTCGTTAGAGTATGAGAGGAACAATCCACTTCAGTAAAACCACCAGATGAAGCAAAAGTGAAGCAAAAGAGAACAGATAGATAAAGTACGCCACGTGGCATTTTCTTAACTTAATGCAACTTTAGCAACTAATTTGAGTTTAGTTATTTTTATAAATAAGGGCATCGACCTTGGACACCAGGGTCGATGGATTTGAAGAGAGAATTTTTCTGAAATTTTGTAAGAGAACTATTTTTGTGCAAATTATTTTAATTAAGAAGTTTTGTTTAGAACCAAAGACACTTCTTTCATGTGAGGCGTAAATATGATTGGACTGAGGGGGACTATCTCTGTCTTCAGATTCAATATTTGTTGTTGTATTGAGCAAGCGTTGTTGTATATGTTATTTAAAGTTATCTTATAATGCTACAACAATTCTTTTATTCTAGTTGATAAAAATAAATCGATTGTGTTAACCTGTGATTGCTAATAGAGCATTGAAAATTACTTTTTCTTGCGCTAACTTCTTGTCACATATATATTTTCTTTCTGTAACTGTTTTCTCAAACAATGTTGAATGTATACTAATCAAAATGGTATTAATGCTAATTTGAAGTAGTTTAGATCTTCTTCGTTTGCATGCTAATGTATAAAGGTTATCCTGCAACCCAACCTTCCCCCAACACATAGTTAGCTTCCCTCTGTCATCTAGTTTAAAGATCTATCTTTCTTTGTTATAAACGTTAGAAAATAACCAAAAAGAGAACTGTATAGCCCGAGGAAAGGATGAACATAAAGACATATCTGTCAATCCTGATTAAAGCCCATCGATAATTCTATCTAGATCACAAATCTGGAGAACCTTACCACTCATCAAATGCTTACGAGTCTAATTGGGCCTCTCAGGCGGGTTTGGTTCCTTCTGTTCAGTTAAAGGGATCTCATACCCCTCAACAGGTCCAAGGCCAAATGTATTATTTATTTTGGGTCATAATGTGTAGTTCTTTACAAAGTTAGGAAAAGAAAAAACTGAGAAAGTTCAAAAGTTGTAACCATCGATGGGAAGTTATGAACAACTTCCCAAGAAAATAGTTGAAATTCATGAGTTATATATGCCCAAGAGAACCTATTTAAAATGGGTTCTTTCTTTTTGTAATTTTTAGAACTACTTCTGCAAATTTAATGAGAAGAATCCCTTCGAGTCATTTTGGAGGAGGATCGATTGGTGTGTGTGATCATCTAGCTATGAACTATTTCCAGTGCCTACATTATCATCTACCCAACTGTAAGTTTATGTTGTTCATGTGTTGACTATTCTCTGTTGAAATTTATGGCTTTTCATTTTAATTACTCGTCTGATTTTATCGTTATGAGTTGATAAATAGATGGTTATGATTAACTCAAGTTGTTTTAGACTAATATGTTCACTTGCGTTATTCATTATTTATGAGTTTGTACTTTTCTTTAGCATCTAACTATTTTGGAAATACAAGCAGGGATTTGTGGTTGGACTATCTATTTCCTTTATTAGTTTGATCCTAGCTAGGATAGGTTATATCGGTTTGCTTTTTTGTATGTAGATTAGTTTCATATTTCCCATTGTATCTTGCATTTCAATAATCACACCCTAATCATTTCAGTGATTGCTTCCAGTCTAGAATCCATATGTGTCTCCTGTCCTAAATGGTGTGAGGTTAATTGGGAATTTATATTGGGGAATACCCCTATCTATTGAACAGAACTTTGCTCACATCAACAGGTCCTCAGTTAGGAAATCCTCCACGTGAGACATGCACTTTTTATTTTATTTTTTCTTTTCAACCTTTGACTTCGCTAGGGCATCGTTGGGAGAAATACATCACTTTTTATTTTATTTTTCCCTCCATGACTTGCATGCAAAAGACTATGAGTAGTAGAAAAGAAAAGTATCAATTCCAAACGATGGAAATAAATCTTAATAGGTTTTTTTTTTAACCTTTGTTGGAGACCCGCTATCCACATACAAACTGTCCACATGAGACCTCAAAGCCTCATTGTCCACACACAATTTTTTTCATTATCTACAATTGCTATTTATCCCATTTCTGCATTTTATTTCAAATTTTTTCTTGTAATCCAAGGTTAAAATATCTAATAAATAAGGCGGTTCAACACCCAAGTAGATACAATATTTATTCATCATGCGATGATTCATGTATTTTCGATTTTAGTCATATTTTTCCTTCTTTGTGCAGGCACGCGAATAGAGTGCTCTCTCGAAGTTCTTATCATCTTCGATAGTGTTGTAGGCCTCCCTTCCCCTCAATATGTCGGGCAAGGGTTGCTTTGTATGGTGCACGTGTCAACAAAGTTCACTAAAACTTGACCTATAATTGGTGTTGTAGACACCATTGCAAAGAGTGGAGGGCTTCCAGGTAGGGCCTATGTAGCATAAAAATGATACCGTCGAGCACAAGCTCAACTCTTTAGTGGTATGCAATGATTGAAATGTACCTCCAACAAATAGGTATGATAATGCCTATAAGACACTATATAAAATGTTGCATATAATGTGGGTTCCCATATAATGCTAAGACTAACAAATAATATATTTTGCATATATCTAGCTTTAATGTCGGTATTGTTTAAATAACATGCATTATACAAAAAGGAAGGTATAACGCTGGTGTAACAACATAACACTGATATACATAAAAACATCTATCTCTCTAAACAAAGAATAACTACTACAAATCTCTAGAAAAAATAACTATTTCAAATTTGAAGAATTGCAAGAAAGACTAGTGTGAGACCGGATTAGAGTCAAGGTTGTTGATGGGACTAAGGCTAAACTTGGTTGCAGAGGGATGAGGTTTCCGACATGATCAGAGCCAAAATTGATCACAAAGGGACAAGGTTGCAAGATTGTAGACGGGGATGATGAGACTAGATCAAAGCTGAATTCAGTCATAGAGAAGGGAAAACAATGCCCATGAAACAATACGATAATCCTTGGTGGAGCTGAACTTGGTCACAAAGAAGGGAAAATAATACCCATGAAACAACTCGGCAATCCTTAGTGAATTTAGACAAGGGTAAATCTTGTCGTCAACAAGACTAGAGACAAAGTTGAACTCGAACGCAGAGAAGGGAAAATGGTTCCCACAAAACAATGTGGCAATCCTTGACAGAGCTAAATTCAGTCACATAGTAGGGAAAATGTGTCCACAAAACAATGCAACAATCATGAGTAGAGATGAGCTCAATCATAGAGAAGGGATAACAATTTCCACGAAACNATGATACAAAACAACATGATGGGAATCGTTGAATAAAAAAAATTCCCACAATCCTCAACTCACTAAACTCAATTGTAGAGAGATACCCAACAATACTAGAGCTAGAGTTGAAGGGGGTCATAGAGGGGGGAAAACTAACAATGCCCACAAAATAGGGTGATGGTTTTTGGAAAAGGTGGAGCTGAATTGGGTTGGAGAGGGGGGAAATGATGATACAAAATAGCACAACGAGCATCGTTTAATCAAGGGATTGAGTGTCCAAGCGAGTGAAGAAATGGGAGGATGGTAGTGAGGGGACTGCGACATCATGTAAGGCATGTGGCAGACAGTTGACGACCCTACATGCACCATGCAGGAGAAATCACCAATGGATTGTTGCTGGTGGATGTGGCGTTGGGCGGGGAAGGGTGATGTTCCTGATGGGTGACACCATGGCGGGGGCCAGCTGGTGGGCCTAGTTGGAACCCTTCGAGGATGAACACTATCCTCGGTGATAAAGAAAACTATCCTCGGTGATAAAGAACTCTATCAATTTCATGGGAATCCATGAAATATAGAGATTATTATGTAGGCACAAACTAAATATTTTTTATCATAAAGTTCATCTTCGATTAGGAGAAATATGGATATTAATGATGTTTGTGTAAATAAAAATTCATGAGAAAATTGAAAATCATTCTATAAACAAAAAATTATCTAAAACTTTTTGATAGGAGAAACACTACGTATTCCATTGCAGTGATTACATTTACTACTAAAAATTCACATATGACGCATATCTTATTCAAACCATGACTTTACACATTATTATAATACTCTTTTACATAAGAAAATACCATAGGCAAGCTACCATAACACAAGAAACAACATATGTTATGGGTATCCTTGATATCCTAATCTTCATTAAGTTCAATATTCAAATCATCATTGCAATGTATAATGAACCATACAATACAATATTATAATGGTGAGTTGCTTGATTACAATTAGGGCTAAAGCCTCATTAATATACAAGTTTGGGCTCTTAACGCAAAATCCCAAGTGTGGGACCATAAGTCACAGATGTCCACATAAATTAGTCAATAAACTTGCATAAGTTGGGTTACATATGTCCAAATTGTGACCAATAAGCTCCAATTGTACCTAGTTGGATGTTTAATCAATCCCTTCCTTTGGTAGACTCCTAGTAGGTTATCTCTCACAATCTCATCAACTCCAAGTTGGATTTACCAACAACACAAGATTCCAACATCCCTCTTAAATACAACTTGAAGAATCAAATCAAATTACATCAATATCCCCTCATAATTTCAGTAAATGATTAACATTGTCAACCAAAAAATACATTGAAACAAGGTATAGAACTTCCACCTTCAAAACAACAATTCCAATGATCCTATTTAGAAAATAGTGAAGCAACTTGCATACCAAACTTACAGCATAGAGTTATCAAAACTCAAACCTTCCAAATTTCTTCCGTTCATAATATGATAGGATGCAAGTCACCAAAACCATTTCCTTATTACATAAACACTTGAGGCTAATGCAAATCTTGTCAATCAAGATTAAAATGTAAACACATTGGATAATGTAAATCCTGTAAGTCACGATTAAAATGTACAGTGTACACACCCACTAAGTTGAGAACAATGTTTGAGCTTTGAATTTTTCGAATTTCAAATACAGATCAAATAATCTTCAAATATGAATAAAATAGTCTAAAAGGTTAATAAAAAGTGTAACTTGGAAAGAAAAGAGTTGTATGTTTCATGCAAACTATAGACACTGATTTGTCATGACTATAGTACTTGTATTATCATTAAATACTGATTTGTCATGACTATAGTACTTGTATTATCATTAACTCATTTAATGCCTAAAACCAACCATATGAATAATTCAAGGGCATAGTTAAATGGAAAATTGGATTATGCATTTAAATTTGGTAAAACTTCATAAGTAAAACCATGTTGATCTAAGAAAAATGCGATATAGAGAAGGAATTCTGGATTAGAAATAAAACTAATCCATTATACATTGTTATGGATGGATGTGAAACATGAAGGCTGACACTGATCGACATGAAGGTAGATATTAATAAATTCTAATTTATTGACCATAAATAAATATTGATCCAAAATAAGCTTCTACATAAGAGAAGATACAATGGCATCAACATATAGCCAAATTCCCTGCTGTTAAAGCAGCAGCAAAAGTTTGCCCAACAATTCGTAATATTCTCTCCTACCAAATTAAACCCAATAGCAACATTATATCCAATGGCAACTGGATAGAAGTTTCTACACTCTGATGAATAAAATTGTCTAACAGGAATCCATCCTGCTCTTATACTCTTCCATAACCTTATATATAAAAGAAAATATGCATATCTAGAATATACTACCAAGCACACAAACCGTGCACTAGTGTTCTTCCAATAGCAATATTATATCCAATGGCAACTGGATAGAAGTTTCTCCAGTCTGACGAATAAAATTGTCCAACAGGAAT
>JZKD02S1631335.1:148843-158932 GCA_000966675.3 Picea glauca | reverse complement strand
GATCGTCCGACTGGAAACATTAGTAGTAAACTATAAGCACCAAACCGTCATATACACTGGACTGTGAAATACCTCAAATCTATGGATGTATTCCACCTTATACAGTCATTTTACTGCTACACTTCTTTATTGCCTTTTTAAAACTTCTAATCATGCTAGATGTAATAGAACCATTATTGAAAAAGCTTTTCAAACTATTAACATCATAAAAAGATTTTTAAAAGAATGAAAATGAGCGCCAACTTAGTATGTATATTATATAGAACAGATATCTCTATTATTGAATTGTGGAGCAGTAGCACCTCACTTCTCTGTGCAGCAATCTGTGCAACAACTAATAACACTGATAAAACTAATCCATTAAAGATATAATTAACATCCAACTATCATCCACCAAAACAGAGACCAATCAAATAAGGTATTGAAGGAGCTGTGACTGCAAAGCTTAATCAAAGGCTAACATATTAACTCTCAGGCTGTCATCTCAATGTTTGGACTAGGAAATGCTTTAAAATCACTTACAATTCAATGCAAATTCACCCATTAGTTCTCTTTAAACAAAAACCCAAAATCAGATAAAAACTGATACAGAACCACAAAAAACAATTCAGCCCACCTACCGTTGAAGCTCCAGGTACGTACACGGCCATGGATGTGGATATAGTAACAGCACCGTCACGCAAACAGAAAGAAAGAATTCAGAAAATCTTGAACTCAGGCACTCTATAGAAGCAAGGACTGAATCCTTTTATAAGGAGGAAAGCTTGGAAATAAATGTGGACAAAAGTCCAGAAGCCTATCCACCACGGCGATCGACCCCACTTGAACACCTTCAAAGTAATAAAGTAGAATATAACACGCAGACCCAAGAAGAAGCTGATGCAGATTTCCGAGGTTTTCTGTTAATCCGAGGAGAAACGCAACTCGCTATCGAAGAAATTAACCGAAACCTTGACGAGACGTCCCCCCTATCAATTAGGCAAATCTTTATGTTCTGGCGCTACGTCACTCAGTGGACGTTTTACCACAATTAACTCAGGTTGGATTCTCCACCTATGAAGTTACAAGGGATGGATCATTGAAAGCTTTGTTGACGTTCAAGTTTAGCGGTTGTTATTGTCAAGATTTACCTGTTATTGTCAACCTGGGTAGAGATTTCTTAGTGGTTATCTATCATTCAGTGTTGCAACATCAAAAAGTTTAAGCTGTTATTGTCAATCCAATTAAAGTAGTCCCTCATTGTTAAGGGCTTATCTTAAACTGGATTTGTTTGTGGTTGTTATCTTTATAATGGTGTAGTGATTGGGTGTAAGTCTTAATTGTGGGTGAATCGATTCTAACCACTATTACTATAATTTTAGGGTGGTTGAATCCATTTCGATGACTATTATAATAATTTTTAGGTATGAGTAAATTTAGGGGATTTGAACTTAAAACCTCATCGAACATAACACTTCATATCACACATTTACCAATTAAATTAACCGAAAAACTTCTTTTAATCACATATCAAACATTTACCAATTATACTAACCCAAAAACTCCCTCTAATCAAAACTTGGTTGGTCTGTGTAAAATTATTTTAATCAACATTTTCACTCTTGTAACGATAAGTTTTCAAAGGATTCAGTATGTAAGGTGGCAGATGAATCCCAGACAGCTGAATACATGGCATTCACAGGCGTCCAACGTTCAATTACCTGGCTGACGTAAACTCGCTATATTTAGCCGACGTTACGACACCAGACACAACAATTCTATCTTTGCGATTTATATTATCTGAAGAGAATCTCTGGTCGTTCTCATCCCAATTAAGCTGCCAACTTCCTTCCACGTTATCCACTTATATATATCTATATCTGGATGCCGCCAAATCGACCATTCATATGACACTGTTAGAAATTCAATTTGTCACGCAATGGCAACGGATTATCTTGGCATTTGTTGGTCCCGATCCCGATCGCATCCGGAGGTGGCGTGTGAATATAGAATACTTTTGGTCTCGTGGATGAGGACGTAGCTTGCAAAGCGCTGACACGCATTAACTGAACTCGATATTCACACCAGCAACTGAGTGGCTTTTTCGATTTGCAGGGAGGTTGTTGGAAATTCGAAGAACTTTTAAGAAATCTCGCTGACACCCATGAATTTACAAGCTGTAAGGAAAATATTTTAGTTCATTTCGAAGTTGAAGGAAAACCAACTTTAACAGTAAACCTTAATTAAACACTATAAACACTATGCAGTGAGAAAATTATTGGTTCATCTCGGTGCTGAATAATAACGTACCACATATGGCTCGGTGTAGACGGATTGGCAAGTGTCGTGTAAATGGAAGGAAATTTGTAAAAATGAAGTCTCATGTTACGAGAACCACGAGTTGCCGATTCCCCCAATAAAATAAATAAATAAATAAATAAAAAATAACGTACCACATATGAATTTTGATAGTTATTTTGGTCTTTCAAACACAAATTTAGTTTAGGATGATTCTTTTAATTCACTCTCATAAACATGTATAATGTTAATTTAAATTTTTGTAAATTTATATTCATAAAATTTTTGAAAGCTAATTAATATTTTAAATAAGTATGAAGTTTTTTAAAATAAAGTAATATAGTTTCTCAATTTAGTAATATTTTTGTAAATCTATTAATTTCTTATTTATTATGAGTCTAGAGGGATTAAATTTGTAAATGTGCAAATCATTTTTAGAGTATAAAATTTAGGAAATGTTTTTACCTCAATAGATTTGATATGAATATATTATAGATCCAGAGTTTAGATAGATTTACGTGAGTTAGGGTTCCACTCACATGCAATTGTATCAAACCTTTAGATTAGGTCTATTGGTTAATAACATGTGTTTCGTCCTAAAAGGTCACAAGTTCAAATCCTAGAGGAGATAGGGTATGTATACATCATATACTTTAGCAGTGAAATTCATCCTACAAAATTTACTAAGTATCATTTTAAATTTTAAAAATAATATCAATAAAAACACTTCAAAATTTACATTCCCATATATGGTAACTTTTTCATCTTTTCATAAAATAAAGTTGATTTGGAAAACCATTCAACTTTTCAATTAGAGATATATAATATTACAATGAAAGTTATACTCTTTTTCTTGGTTTCTAATATTAATACTTTCTTTTTCCAACATCATATGTTTCTCAAAATTCTATTTACATTTATGATTTTGATTTTAATACATTATATATTGTATATATCAATGCATTATATATATATATATATATATATATATATAACATAATTTTTTTAATGTGTAAATATTAATAAATGAATTACACTTAAGTAAACAAAGTACATGCCTTCAACTTATAATATGTATTTTGAAATTAGTTTGCATTGTTTTATTATCAAACTCATTTCACTTGATAATTTGCACTATCTAGTTATTAAAATCAATGTGCCCAATCAATTTCTTTGGTGTTGTTTCTTCAATTAATGCACTGAATAATTTTTGTGCACACTATTGGTTTTGTGTTATGTTGTTAAAATCAATACAACTACTTATTATTCTAAATAATTTTTCAATGTATCATTACTAAAATAAATGCATTGTATTGTTTTGCATTATGTTATTATTGAAATCAATGCAAGTAATTGTTCTAAATCATTTTTTGTTATATCATCACTGAAATCAATATATCATATTGTTTTTGTTATATCATCTATATGTTCCTCAAATTCTATTTACATTTTATTGTGTGATTTTAATTTAATACATTATATATTGTATATATCAATGATGATGATGATGATGATGATGATTAATATCCATTAAGACCGAATTGGTCTATCAGACCTTAAGAGAGTAAACGATTACTTGTGATTCTTTAGATTTTTGTTTCTGTGCACGAAAAGCATTAAGAGAAGTTTTCCAAGACCACCATACTTTTCTTGAGTTAAGAGGTTAGGAAAGTTGGTAGTGTGATAAATATTTTGAAAATGAGATCTAATATGGATATAGGCTGGACAATCTAAGAGAAAATGCTTTTGATCTTCAACCTTCTTAGTGTCACAAAGGTGACACACTCGTTCATCCCACGACGTTTTAGGAATTGACCAACGCCCAGTTTCACTATGGAGCTCATGAGAATTTGTTCTTATCTTAGCAATGCTTATTTTTTTTCTTTACACTTGGAAAAACAAATAGACAATTTTGATCTTCTAGATTATGGTTGATTACATCTTTATAATACCTTAATTTTCTTTTTTCCTCTAACTCTTTATCACACCACATTTTCTCCTTAAATTTTGATTTGACGTTTTTATAATAGTATCTTTATTATGCAAAATGGTTTCTTTCATGATTCCCCAATAGTTTATCCAAGACCGGGCATCTTTATTCCATCATCGCTTGAGTCGATGGAAGTTATGACTTGATTTTGAAGTAATTTTAGGTAGCCTCTTGTCTTCCATGTTGTTTAACTTGTTCTTATACATTAGGTATCTAGTCATAGCCATGCTCTCAATGGGGGAGAGGCTTGTTTCTAAGAGGAGGAATGGATAGGGCACATTTCCTTTAATTTTGAGATTATAGGTTATAAAATTCTTTTGTATTTTCTCTATCTTTCTCCAGGATTCACGAGAGATACTACAATGTAATGTCCCATTCTCCCTAGGCAACCAGAATACCGTGGTGGTTTACACAGTTTCCCGTAAACCATTGGACGAATGAGTTAGGAAAATGATATTAGTAAAGTCACTTTCGAATTATAAAGTGAAAACTTAGGAAAAGTGAGTTTATTAATATTAAACCCCTCTTTGAGGGTATTTCTCTCCAATTATTAATTAAATGAATATTTTAATGGAGGAAAAGAAAATTGAAAGAATAAAAGGACGGTTGAAGGTGGAAAAGGGATTATTGACTATTCATTTAGAAAATTGGGTTTTGGAGAAGAGCTCGATGAGAAAATGAGGGTTTCAGCTGGAAACCCATTTCGACACTCGGATTCGGCGGTGAAACTATCTATCCTAGCCGGGAGATTGGAGAAGCCATTTCGACTTTTCATTTGCAGGTATTGGCATTGTGTTTTCATGGAGATTTATTGGAGAAGATTTCATTTTCAGATCTAAGCAGAGAAAGGGCATTCTTCTTTGGCACGTGGGAGGTATTTGGCATTCTTCTTTGAGCTGGGCGTGTCCTCCTTTTCCTTGCAGCGCATGGTCTCTTGTGGGTGAGATATACACCATCAAAATCGTGCTACCCTTGGCTGGGCGTGATCTTCCACTGACAATCCTTGTTGGTCTTCCTTTAATGGCTGCGTGTTTCCTTTGCTGGCCGTCTTCCCTCATCTACTGATGCTGCGTGTGGTATAAGGAGCTGCATGGAGTCAAAAAAGGCATTGCTGCTGGTCGATTCCCCTTGCTGGCTGTACCTTGCGTTGTAGAGAAGTGCATTGCTGAGTTTGGGGGCTGCCATAACACTCCATCAAACAGTAGAACAACAAACACATGAATTGACTTCTCTTATCAGCTCGTGGGGGACAACTTGAGGCGTTTCCTCTTGGCTGTGCATGAAGGGAGGCTCCAAGGTTTCTGTAGCAGACATTCTATCCATCTTGAGAGGTACATCGACCTCAATTTTGACTGTGATTAGTTCAGTAGTAATATTCAATAAAATAACATCCAGAGTTAGTTATTTTGTCTCATTGAATGTGAATGTTTTCATGATTAATTTTGTGGGTTTTACTTATTATCGAAACAAAATATTATGTACTTTATTTGGGAGGTATAAGGGGATAGGAAACCCACAAAACAACCAACAAAATAAAGAAATACACACTGTCCATTGAATTTTCATCTTCAACAGTCATTTTCAGAAGTATGCAAAGTGTTTGACGAAAGTCCAACACCAAAACTAGAAGAGTTTTTCCAATTATCGCAACTTAGAATATTTCATACAACCCCAAAATTCACATCCATAAAGAATAATAGGTGTAACGAGAGTCTCAAATAGGAGTTTCTTATTATCCCAACTCTAAAGATCAGCTAATTTACAATTATTTTCAAGCCCATAATAAGCTTTCCATCCCCCAATAATCCTTTTCTTAATGTTATAATTCCAATTGAGCTTGTGGTGAATATCAATTCCAAGATATTTGTATGATGTCACTTCATACAAGTTGTTGTCATATACAAAGGTATCATAAGGGATCTTATTGGATTTAATAATCATGACCTTAGTCTTATCAGTATTAACAGTCATACCCATATTGGAGCAAAAATCCTTAAGGATTCTTAGTTGGTTTTCAAGATAATGGGCACTCCTTGCCATAAGAACGATATCATCGGCATAAAGAAGAAGATTGATGACTATACCAGTGAGAGTAGGGCCGGCACAACTTGCTTTTTCCAAGCATTCTTCTAACTTGTCAATGTATATGCCAAAAAGGGCAGGGGACAAGGGACAACCTTGTTTGACTCCGATATTGTAGTTAATCTCTTTTGACTAGCCCTCAATGTTTTCAAACTTAGCAATAACATTCTCATACATTCTTATTGCAACAACCCTCAACTAGAGAGGCCCTTTTATCTCTTCCAACATATTCCAAAGGTTTTTCCTAGGAACCATGTCAAAAGCTTTTCTAAAGTCAACAAAACAACAAAACAACAAAACAATTTGGTCTTAGTATTGCGGAACTCCTATCCAATGATCCTAAAGGTAACAATATGGTCCAAAGTTGAATGATGTCTCCTAGACCTGACCTGGCCTTTAGCTCTTTTACTGTGAATTTCTAGCCAAAGGCTAATCTTCTTTTCCAAAATAATTCCATAAAGCTTGGATAAAATCAGGCTAATCATAATGGTCCTATAATTAGAGGGAATGTTTCTATCCCCATTTTTAAAAATAGGAACAATGAGGATTTGCGTCCAGGGTTTAGGGAAGCCCTGCTTGACTGTTAAATTGAAGAGCTTTTGTATGTGAGGGATAAGGATTGGCCCTCTGATTTTAAAAATTTCAGCTTGGTATCCTTCAATGTCCTTATCTTTCCCATTTGCGAGCCGCTTAAACCCGAACTCTATGTCATCTAAAGAAAAAACTTCTTCCTTTGTAGGGACAATAGGAATGGTGTCCACGACATTAGGGAACTCGTAAAGACTTTTGAGGTGGGAATTCTAGTCCCTTAAGGGAATCCTATTATTTTCTTTAGTATTTTGTTTTATAATTTGGCTCTATAACTTCTTAGGATCCAACTTGTATAGTTGTGAAAGTTTCTCTTGCCTTTTATTGATATAGTATCTTTTTTTTCTTTTAATTAGGGCTTTGTGCGTATTGATCTTCTCGAGTTTTAAGTGCTCATTAGAAGCATCCCTAATGGATTTCCTAGTAATTTTACATTCTTTATCATACCAAGGGTTGGTTGTTCTATTATTCTTTTTATAGGACACCTCGAAAGATAACTTGTTAATAGAAGTGGAAAGGGTAGTTGTAAAATTATGATAGAGTTCTTCAATCTTGTCCTTATAAGTTAGGAGGTTTAATTTACTATTTAAGTCCTTTAAGAAAATGTCAACTTTACTTTTGTCAAAGGGAAAATTCCTTTAATTATCAGAATTCTCTTCAATGGTGCTCCTATGCATGAAATTTTTTAGAGTTAGGGTTAAAGGTTTATGATCAGAGTCAGGATCATGGTCATTTAAAAGGTCAAAAGTTGTTATTTGGTTGGAAACAAGGATATCAGATATCACATAATCTACAACACTACTACCTATCCCATGAATACAAGTCATCTGGTTGGAGTTTGACCACTTCATTACTCCATTGAAAATTATTAGGTCTTGAGAGCTGTAGAGCTTGACCAACTCAGTACCAAACAAATTCTCAATTAGGTCTTCGAGCTTCTTTTGTAGCTATTAGATAAAATAAGTTCCTCATCTAGTCATAAAGGATTATGGTTGGAGTTATTACTTAAAAGAGTAGCTTGTTTAGTTGCAGTCCTAACATTAAAGTCTCCTAGCAGGAGGATATTACCTTCATTTTTCAAATGATAAATATCTTGTTCTAAATTATTATAGGAACAATTTTTATCTAGCTTATTTTTCTTATAAAATGTAGAATTAATAGGTGCAAAATAAAAAATTGCTATATACATATTCTTAGCATTGGTTTATGAAATTTCTATCGAAATGTATTGATTAAGAGGGTCGATCTTATGAAGTTGAATGTGAGGAGAAATGCTATTTCTAATATAACAAGATATGCCTCATATCCCTCTACGCTGGGATATTTTGTTGCATGCCGAACACAAGACAAATACTTCCATGTTAGGGACCTTAGACTCCTCATGCTCCCAAGTTTCAGCTCGACAGATAATATCAATATCACTTAGGATTCAACTTATCATAAGACCTTTGCGCCATGGAAAGCCACGACAATTCCAAAAAAGGATCCCGACTGTCCCAAATTCCTATTTATTATTATCCTTCTAGTCTCTATCCCTAACAATAGCTTTTTGATTTCTAATTATTGTCGATTTTCCTTCTTTCCTAGCTTTTTTTACATTTTGAACTTTCTTCCTTAATTCAACTTGGTCTTCGGGAATGAGGTCTTCATTTATAAATATTCCTAACCCTTTTAAGCTCATATATTTATTAAGTATGCTATATTTATGGTCATTACAACTTACTTTGACACGGATCAACCTATCTTTGTGATCAATTATTTTTCCTAGCCTCTTTGCTTCTATGAGGTAAGTTGTATCAATTTGTGATTTATTTTTTAATTCTTCTTTTACTATTGCTAGCGTATCCTCCTCTTGTTGTTATTTTATACCAAAAATTATGAGGTTCAAGGCTCTTTTGTTACACTCATGGTCCAGTTTGATTAGCTTATTCATTTCCTCTTTGATGAGTTTGATATCCAATTTGTTTTCCATATTACTGAGGGTCAAATTGTTGGTTACTTTTTTCTTCTAGCTCTTTAATCCTATCTCTCAAGTTGTGATTTTCTTCAACCCTCCTTATGGGTTGATTGTTTATGTTTTTCCATTTCTTGAATTCTATCCTTCATTGTCTGCAATTCACTCTTGAACCCTAAGAATCTATCCTATATTTGATTTTGAATGGTATCTTTAATTTTTTTTTATCAATCACTGCCTCTAGCTCTATTTGGAGTTTTATGTCTCTTTCTTCACTCATTTTTTATAATGTTTCTAACTCTATTTGGATTTTGGCATTTCTCTCTTCTCTTCTTTTTTCTACTTATTCCATATAATCGTAAAGGATCTCTAGGGTGATTTTGGGGGGCCTCCACTTGTTAGGCTGAGTTTTTGGAATAGGTGGTGGAGTGCTCATATTGAAAATAAGAGAAAAAAGATGTAACGATTATTATTATGGATTGACTTTATCTCTCAGATCAACTTTTACTTATGAAATTTAAAATAAAAAAATAAAAAAAATATATTTAAATCTATTTAAGTAAAATTAAAATATCTTAATATTACAAATTTTTTAATGTGTAAATACTAATAAATGAATCACACTCAAGTAAACAAAGCACATACCTTCAACTTATAATATGTATTTTGAAATTAGTTTGCATTGTGTTATTCTCAAACTCATTTCACTTGATAATTTGCACTATCTAGTTGTTAAAATCAATGTACCGAATCAATTTCCTTGGTGTTGTTTCTTCAATTAATGCACTGAATCATTTTTCATTATAATCACTGAAATTAGTGCACCCTTTTGGTTTTGTGTTATATTGTTGTTAAAATCAATACAACTACTTATTATTTTAAATAATTTTTCATTGTATCATTACTAAAATCAATGCAATGTATTGTTGTGCATTATGTTATTATTGAAATCAATGCAAGTAATTGTTCTAAATCATTTTTTGTTATATCATCACCGAAATCAATATATCATATTGTTTTTTTTTATATCATTGTTAAAATCAATGAAGGTATTCAATGATTGATATTGTATTTTTCTTCGTTTTCATGGTTGAAACATATCAATAGTGTAAACCTCTACCTCCTAAATTTTGAAACTTCATTTTGATAACATAAATTAAAACATAATTATATATCTTAATAAACTTTTTATCTTCTT
>JZKD02S1631335.1:138667-148833 GCA_000966675.3 Picea glauca | reverse complement strand
AATTGACTTTAATTAAAATAAATTGTGTAATTATTTGTGCAACTTGGGGGAGAGGATGACAAGTGTAAGGGGGAAATAATTCTAAATTATTTAATTAAAAAGTGAATTAATTGTGCAAATGAGAATGTGTCATTAAGAAAACTCCTATAAAGAAAATGAAAACAATGGGAAAATGATCACATTGGTTATGGGAAAAATTATGCCGCAAAATTTTTGATTGGTTTTACTTGTGAGAGTTGAGATATCCAGCGTGAGAGAGAGTGGTGGCTCTACCTTGCGAAGAAAGCTTGGAGCTAGAAAATTTCTGGTTTGTGTGTGCATGGCTCCTTTGTGGCTCGAAGAGACTAAGGGGAAGGAGAATACCCCTAGCGTTGGATGAGAGGTACCGGTGAAGTCTCGGAGATTAAAGTCTCAGAGATTAGAAAGCGAGAAAAGAAAGAAACAACACCTGTTGATAAAGAATCGTCAATCCATCTTCGCCGGTCACGGTATTTCTACTTTGAATTTGAGTGTTAGTACATTTTAATTGTAATAGAGTTTTAGAAGTTCCGCTGTAACTATGCTGCAATATAAATTTGAATTGATAAACTCTTGATGGTTTTGTGGAAAACTGGAAATGGATTACGATGATTGTCACCAATTCAATGTCCCCAATGAACAATGGCTTCCAGGAATCTATGCATGTACAGAACGCAAATTTCTTAGTCGCTGCCAACATATTACAATTCATAAATTAACTTAAAATATCAATTTTTATTGTTGCGATGGATGCACTGGTATGGTTCATGTTGTATGATGAGACGAATGCTTGTTGCAATGTTTGAAGTTGAGAACTCACGGGGATTTAATATACTGGTCCAATAATTAAGGGCAAAGTCTCGTTATTCTGGGGTCTAGATTCACCCATGCGTCTTGCTCCTTGCTCCATTCTCATTACCTTTTCTGCGTTTTCCTCTCCCCAGAAAAAGTCCGTCCTGGAAATTCGCAGAAGCTTCGTTGTTCCTTTCAGTTTGGAGGTTGGGCTACCCTAGAGCAATCGTTTCCACCCTGTATCCCCTTGGGCGCACGATTTTGTCAATTCTCTAATCATCCCCCTTGGCGCGTGGGCTTGGCACCGCTGTGAAGGTGCTTGATTTCGTTTTGGGGTCGGGCTGGACAGAAATCTAGGTGCGCCTCCCCCTAACGAAATTCCTGTAGCGAATTTTATTCCAAGTTTATTCTTTCAGTGATTTTATTCGAGCTCTCTCACCAGTCGCGAACTTCTTCCAGCGATGAAAGGAACACTTCCTGTAGCAAACTTGCTCAGATCTTATTTCTTAAAGAGAATTATTCGAGCCCCTTTTATTTATAATCTTATTTACCCGACCTCCTTGGACATCGAATGAATGACAGAAGGAAGGTTCCTGCAAAACCGAGATCTTCCAGACCCGTTTCCTTAAAGTTCAAATTAGCTATCCATTTCGGGAGGACAAAAATCTAATAGATGACCATCTATATAGACTGTATTTTTCTTAAGGCCGCTAATTCATTTCTTCCTTGGCGCCTTGTACACAGGAATTGCCTTGTAACTGATAGCATATAGACCTGTTTTCTCTTGTTAAACTTAGCTACCTTAATCTTTAACTCTTGTCATCTTAAACATATTTTTATGGGGATGAATCTCGATTCATTCGTAATGGACTGATAGATGGTATGGGTTTCCGAATGGAAAAGGAGGGATAATACTCCTTATTTCTCTGGTTGGTAATAGGAAACCTTACCTGCGATTTATCACTTAATTTAGGAATGAACAAATCTCATACCCTTTCAAGGAATGTGTAGTAGCAGTGAAACCCTTACACCATACTTAAGGAAGATTGAACTTCCTTGGTTCCTTAAGTTGGGTTTGTAATTTAGTTATCGACACCTCTTTTTATTGTTCCTTTAAGACTTTAGTTTTTCCTTATTCCATTTTCGGATTGTAGATAACATTGAAGTCTCTTTATGGTTTAAAGGTTGGATCCTCCTAATTCCCTTCTCTGAATTGTAAGTTGACCCCATCCTTTTTATTGCATTGATTTGGTGGTTCCTTAATTCCTTAGATGAATTTTAAGCCTGTTTAGGACTTTATTGATATTGTTTAAGCAATATTTATTCCTCTTTATTTCTCCTATATAGGTATGTGGAGCACCATAACTTTATCACCCTACTTATTATGATTGAATTTAGTGCTTTATAAGAAACATGTAATATTAGTATGAGAAACCTTATATAGCTTACATGATTGGTCTACTTTAATTCCTTAAAAATGATTATGCAAGGCAGCTTAAATCCTTATCCTTGCTTAACATGATCAGTGATCTTGTAGTTATAAAAAGGGTATGTAATGTAGTTTGAGTTCTTATGTATGGCTTCAAAATAGTTGAGTCCTCCTTTAACTTAATCGGATTGTAAGTTAGTATATGTGATCGTATATTGGTTAAATGATATTGATTTCTTTTAATCCTTGTAATGGATACACTTACAAAGAAGTTGACTCCTATTCAATTTAATTATCAATTAACCACCTTATGCTACTTGTGATGGATACTTGGTAATGAAATATTCATGCATTTCTTACTTAAGTCATTCTTAAAGTTATTTCGTTGCGCTTATTTATGATGATTGATTGATTTAGTAATTAGATTCTCCCGCGCCATTAAAATAATGTTGAAGTATGATTGGTTGAGTGATTATATTCTCTTGTGCCATTAAAATAATGTTGAAGTGTGATTGGTTGAGTGATTAGATTCTCTTGCGCCATTAAAATAGTGTTGATGTATGATTAATTCAGTAATTAGATTACTTGCGCACCTTAAAATTAATGTTGATGTATGATTAATTAAGTAATTAGATTACTCGCACGGCATGAAATTAATGTTGATGTATGATTGATAAATTAATTAGCTTACTCTTGCGCCATGAAAATAAAGTTGATGATTACTCTTGTGCCATGGAATTAATTTGATGCATGAAAACCGTAGTTGGACTATCATTGGAATAATCCATAGGTGGTAAATGAGTCTTTTAAATTGGTGTATGTTGTAGTAGAATTTTTTTCCGTGCCATGAATAATTGATGATTAAGATTGATTGATTGATCTAGTTGATTTTGTCTTGATTGGATTAGTGAGATTTACACCTCCTTGTTCCTCATAATAGTTGCCATCCTTGAGACCTTAAATGGTCAAAATCAATCGGATGAATCCTGGGCTTGAGCATTGCTTATGTGTCCTGGAGGTCCGAACCTTGCAGGGTAGGTTGGGGGGTAGTTCTTTATTACTCAGTGACGTGGTTGATCATTTATTGTATTTTCTTCAGTTGATCGTGTTGTGTTGAATTGTTTCGCTCTTTATGTTTATACATTGATTATGCATCGTTGTTAATTATGTTAACATGTTGAATGTGTCGTTATTAAATTATGATGATGTGTAGCTTGTGTTATTAATTATGTTGCGATGTTTTTAATTTCCTAATGCAATTTTTTTTTTTTTTTACCTATCATACATCGTTGTTTGTTGTTGTAACAGAGGGGTTGTTACATTCTCCAAGGCACTCTTGGCACAATGAAGAGATTCACTACAAAGTTTGTTTGTATTTAAGAAAATATTCGCAACTTAAATCCACTGTGATTTTTGAGCTTCATGATTCACCCACAACTCGACATTCAGGGTTTACCAAAGCCTATGAATGGGTCAAACATTCTTTTTTTGGGATGGTATGAAACATGACGTCTGCATGACCTTTGTGGCTAAATGTGAGGTCTGTCAATGCAAAAAGGGAGAAACATTCAAAGCTCTAGGCACACTCCAACCACTTCCGATCCCCCTGTTATTTGGAGAGATATTTCTATGGATTTCATTGTTGGCTTACCTAAATCAGAAAATAAGTCAGTTGTCATGGTGGTTGTCAATCGTCTTTCCAAATATGCTAATTTATGTTCTCTTCAACACCCATTCACCACATTCATAGTGGCTCAAATATTCATGGATAATATCTTCAAGCTTCATGGCATGCCTCATTCTATTGTCTTTGATAGAGATCCCATTTTCACCAACAATTTTTGGCAATAATTTTTCAAGCTACAGGGCACCCAATTGCATCTCAGCACCGCCTATCATCCATAGACGGATGGCCAAACTGAAGTTGTCAACAAGTGTTTGGAAACATATTTGAGGTGTTTTTCATCTGAGACGAAAAAGTGGTGGTCTCAGTGGTTACCCCTAGTTGAATGGTGGTACACCACATCTTACCATACAACTACTCGCATGACTCCTTTTGAAGCAGTATACGGCCAAAAGCCACTGTCAGTTCTCTCATACATGCCAGGTGTTTCGAAGGTTCAGGAGGTTGAAAAAAATATTACATTTTGAGAGGTTATTCTTCATGCTCTCAAAGAAAATTTGGTCATGGCTTAGAATCACATGAAGAAACAAGCAGATCAAGGTCATTCTGAACGTCAATTTGCTGAAGGGGACTAGTTGTTTCTTCGATTACAACCTTATAAGAAGACTTCACTCAAAGATGAACACTGTCAGAAACTTGCTCCCAGATTTTATGGTCCTTATACAATTCTCAAGCGAGTGGGATCAATGGCCTACCAATTAGCTCTACTTAGTCATTCTAAGCTCCATCCCATTTTTCATGTCTCTTGCTTAAATAAGGTGATTGGAACTAAGTTTCAAACTCAAACAAGTCTCCATAAGTTGGATAAAGAAGGTTCCATCTGGTTGTAGCCACAAGTAGTCTTGGACCAGCATGAATATCATCTCCATCAACGTACCATCAAGGAAGTGTTAATCTAGTGGAAAGATACAACTCCAGAAGATGCCACCCGGGAGCCGACCACCATTCTACAAAAAATTCCACATCCGAAGTCCTGAGGAAAAGACTATTCTTCAAAGGGGAGGGCATGTTATAGACCTAACCTCCCTAACCCCTCACGTAGGTAGAATAATATATTTCCATGTAATAAAGGCCGATATTAATAAGACCTAGTAATAAGGAAGAATAATTCAAATGTAACAAGACCTAATAGAAGCTTCCACTTCTAGAAAGATCTCCATCTAGATTGTTCTTTTGGGTAGATATATTTAGTATAAATAGGATTCGAGGATATGAGAAGTTTTGTCTTGAGAATTATTGTAATAAAGCATTGCTCTGTTGGAGGTTCCCCCCTCGAAGAGGAAAGTGAACATTGTTTCATATCAATAAAGATATCATTTTGGTGTTGTGGCTTCTTATATTGTGTTGTTCTGCTGTTATTCTCTACAATATTTATATTTTCATCTATTATAATAGATCTGGTACCTTACACATACTCAAGAGGTACATTTGGGATTTTCTTAAGTAGGGTGTTAGAGTAGGAAAGTCAACATGCGTTTCAAACTATCAAAAGCTACTATTTAATTAAAATCAATTAAAATGGTGTCAATTGGTATTGTTATCGCACAAACTATAGGTTGGGAAAAGCCCAAACCAATCTATGATATGGAAATAAATGTGGTAGAGTCTACCCATTGTCACCTTAGATAAACCCTCCCCTCACTTTAGTGAGGGAAAATCCAACACAAGGGGGGAAATCCAGGGTGACCCTAGGGGGAAATGAGATGGAAAGTGAGGTTATGTAAGTGAATTCCTTACAGGTCAAACCATTAAATGAAACATGGCTTTGGAATGAGTCTCAGATATGGTCAATGGTTTCCAAGTTCTTGAGTACCTGCAGAAAGTAGTTGTACCTTCCCAAGCCACAAGAAAATACAAGATACAAGCCCAATAATCCAATGGAAAAGAAAGTGATGTTTTTTTTCCTAATTATAAGTATTATATAATGATATAAATGATAAATAAGATAAATGGAATAGCTTCTAAACAAGTCACTAAAATTCCAAGTAAAATGCAAGAGACTAACTAGCAATTACTAGTGAAACTCAAGTATGATAACACAAGACTTTAGAAACATTTAAAGGATGTTTGATGTAAGTATTGCAGAGATATTTATGCATCCTTATGTTTGTAGAAAACAAGTGTTACTACATAAAATTCCAACCACCAAAACTTGCAAGTAAACCACCCAAAAGAAGCACAATAACTAGTAGATTAACTTGGCAGCTTTCTAGCAAATTTGACGGTCAGAACATGAAATTTTTTAGAAAGTATGAAGTGATTTTCTGCAGCCCTAATGGATGTAGCTTAAATTTATTACATAAGAAATAAATACTTATAGAACCAAGACGCCCTAATAGCCTTGGCTAGCCTTAAGCATGCACAAAAGATTTCAATTCAGACAATTTCAATATCTCGTATTTGAACGTATCTCAATGCAATGATTTTATTTCTCCAATGCAAGAGACTAGTGCCTTTATCTATTGGATATAGAGTCTTTAAAATTAATGAGTTAGTTGAGCTACCTCCTTGGGGGTATAATCCTTTTTACTCCCCAAGGCAAGTTGAACTAACTAGGAAAACCCTAGGAGGGTGTAAACCCTTTTACTCATCCTAGTATTCCTTTATGCAACAAATTATTTCAAGACAAAATGATGTCCTTAGTGGGGTTATATGCACTTATAGTCCCCGAGAATCTTAGAAAATTACATTTGTAACCAAGAAAAGAAGCAACAAGATAGATTCCTTACCTAGTCCAAGCATAAATGAGATAAACTCCTTCTTGAACCAAGCAATATCCACCATAAAAGCAAGAAATGTAGTCCAAAAGAGATAGCGCATTGCTTATCCATCCAATAGCATACGAAAAACCATCACAAGAGAGTATAACCAAGAGAGATAACGCATTACTTATCCATCCAATAACATAATACAAACCATCAAAAGAGAGTATAACCAAGAGAAATAGAGAGAATTGCCCCAAGAGGGTGCAAATTTCAGCGAAGGATGATTCTCCAAATAAAAAATTATGATGAAAATGAAATGAGGTTGATCTCTATTTATATCAACCTCCTAAACATAATTTGTCCAGATACAAGGGTAAACAACAAAGTAAGGAGATAAACTATCCTTTATTTTTCCCCTTTTACATAATAATAATATTTAATTCATAATTTGCACATGAAAGAAACCCCAAAAGTAAGACGTCACCTTCCTAGGGAAATGTTTTTTCACTTTGAAGAACATCGTTGGGTTGAGGATGAATTGGATAAGACTTGTTATCCCCCACTTTAGGGATAACTAAGGAGCTAATGTCTCGAGGCCCACAGGTCCTAGACATGGAGTACCGAGAGCCATATCGACTTGAGCATGGCCGTGGAGGGCCCATCTTTTCTTCCTTTCAATGCCTTCACTTTGTCAGCAACAACAACATCCATCACCTCGGCTTGGTCCTGTATCAGAGATGGTTCTTGATCCATGAGGTAACGAGTCCGGGTATCATAGTATGTGTCACTTTGATCCTCAAAACCTTTGAATATGTACATTTAATTCCTTTTGTTTCTAACGGGTGCTTGGATCTTATACTTATCCACTTGACCATGTCTAGGGGGACTGACAGGATGCCCTAGCAAGATTGTGCCCATAGGTTTTGAGTTTCCACTAGGGAGATTTTTGAAAAGTCATTGTTCGCTCCCATCATACTTACCACTTTCCATCTTACTTCCCACTCATCCATCCCATTACATTGGTCCAGGCATGGGGTTGGCCAATCATTTAAGGGTTGCACCTTGCCTTGTGGGAAGAAGGGGCTAAAGGCCCAGAAGGTAAAAGTAGCTGGAGAAACATAAAATTCTAAAAATAAAACCTCAAGATGCTTCGCCCAGGGATCCCCGAGAAAGCAGTAAAAAGATTCTATGCAAGAAATAAGAGGGACCCATAAAATAATAAAAAACAAGACCTTGTCAGAGGATAGGGGGTATCATCATGAGCCATCCTATTAGGTCCATGGGCAACTAGTGGTATGACACTACTAGCAGCTGGTCACCACGCCAAGGTAGTGGCTCTTGGTTGCATGGACAAGAGAAAGGGGGTCTCATCACGAGCCAACCTTCTCATTTCCGTGAAAGTGCTTGTGGGTAACATTCCCACCACTGGTCATGACGCCAGGGCAATGTCCCCTGAATAAATTCTTGAAAGAAAAAACAATAAAGAATAAAGAATAAAAGGCATTAATGGGCTTTGAAACATTTGCATCCAGGACAGGTGCAACCTGCCTTCTACAAAGGCACCCACAGGTAAGCCTTGCATTTCCTTGCTATCACTGCACCCCTTGTCAGGACATCCCTTATCCACCTCACCCATTAATATGACTTGGATTTGATCTCTTTCGGAAACATCCCTTTTCCAGTGGACACTATCCCAATAGGACGCCCTGTCACTTCCTCCAAACTTGCCTTGCAGATTTGTATAATTTCTTTGAGCACTTGACTGGGTAAAGGTGTTTTATGCACATGTTTAATAAAATTGATGATTGGATATGATTGGCATTGCTATGATCCCTGTGAATTATGAGCCCATGGAGGGTGTATCTGTTGATGTGTAGGATCATACCCAAAGGACATATACCATATTGGACAGGTACACATGGGGAGATGATTAGTTCGAACCTCCATGGGGTTGAAGAGCCCACTAGATGGATGTTGAGACAGCAGTAGGGGGAAAATTCAGGACAAAGGGGTTTGCACCGGAGAAGAGGAGGACGTTCCATAGAGGCACCCTGATAGAGCCTTAGCTAGGGGGGTTGTGCCCTCTTCATTGGAATTTTGGCCTTGGAAGGCCCATGACGTCATCCAACATTGTGGACGTTTTTGGCAGGCAGTAATGGAAATTATGGTATGTGTGGCAGCTTGGAGAAGCCCAAGGAGGGCTAACGTTTTTCTCTAGGAGGCCAATGATGCCCTAAGAAGGGATAATGTCACCCTAGAAAGGGCATGACATCTTACTTTTGCTTGATTAGGGTTTAATGTATGACATTTAATGTAAAACAATATTATTTGCTATTTTGGCCTTGTCGGCCTTTTGGCGACCTAAAATTTAATTAAGGTCATTTGTACTGTATAAGTAGAGAGCTAAAACTCTCATTTGGATCATCATCTTTCACTCACACATAGTGAGGTCTGAAATTTGTGCCCTTCTTTAGGGTGTTTGGCTGAAAATTGATGCACACTTGTTGAAGGAGTCTCTTTCTTGGCTATTTTGGCATTTTCTTGGTGGAAGGTTTACAACTAGGGTTTGGCTATATGAATGCTTGGTGGATGCAAGTGAATTTCTACAAAACATTTCTTATTTGAATGTTTATGGTATTGTTTACTTGCATTTTGTTATTATAATTTGCTGGAATAAACCCTAGGGGAAAAGCACATGTTGGTGTCCTTGTTTCTTGTCCCTACTAAGTTGAGCTAAGAACCATTTTGATTTTTTGAAGTTAGATAGAGCCTTTTCATAGAAACACTCTACTTCTACACTTCTAGCCTAGCCATTTTTACCTTGTCTTTGAGATAAGGAAGGAGGAAAACACACTAAGGCATAGGGTTTCTACACCTTAGTGAGCCGTTTTCCCCTAGGGTTTGATTGATGAAGCCTTGCCTTAGCAACAATTCATAATTAAAATATCTTGTCCTTGGCGATGGCATTTATTACTCAAGCTATCCATTTTCATCTTGTTAATGAGCTAAAGAAGGAGGAGAAATCACTAAGGTCTAGGGTTTCTACACCTTAGTGAGCCTTTCTCCCCTAGGGTTTCATTGTTGAGGCCTTTCCTTAGCAACACTTCAACATCTAACCCTCTTGTCTTTATCCATATCATTATCATTTCGGCCCTTCAACATTTGTAGCTATTTTGACTCCATTTTCCCCTAATAATGCACCGATCTAAGACTTCTTGTGTTGAGTACCTTGCTCACACACAACTTCTAAATATTATTGAAAAATCATTAATTCATTCTAACCCTAGCTTAGACTAACACTTACTAACCCTATTTATTCTATCAACTACTTGAGTTATCTTTGTACATTGCAACATTTATTATATCTTTAAAGCAATTGAAAGACTAGCTAAAGTGTTGCTCCTAGTATTGTTACATTGATTGTTATTCATCATTGCAAAGCTTCTTTAGCATTCATTGTGAAGTGATATGGTGTAATCATTGCTATTGTATAAACATTGATTTACTTCATCAATATTATTGGTCAATTGCTTATTAT
>JZKD02S1631335.1:98738-120306 GCA_000966675.3 Picea glauca | reverse complement strand
ATGTTGATGAGTTCACAAATTTCCTTCAAGAAAATGGCGAATGATAAAGCTTCTAGTGTTTGGTGCACCTATTTGTGCATAAAATCTTGGAGACATCTGCAAGTGATATTGAATCTACCATGCCTTTTAATGGTCTCTTACAACATCCTTTTTCTCGTGAATACATACCATGCCACTCTATCGTATAGAAAACAAGGGATCATATGTACAGAGTGAGAGCCCTCAAGGTCTAAAAGATATTCTCAAGCAATGTTGCTAGAGCGTGGAGCGGAGCGGGAGCGTCATTTTCCAAAAACCCTCAGGAGCATCCTTTTTATATATTATATTGCATTTATATTAAAAAAAAACATTCAAAATTACAAATTACTTGCAAAATATATGAAAACATGCATATTTGTGCTCCTTGTAGATGAATACTACATTATTATGAAGTTAGAAATGCCATCCATAGTACATTAAAGATTATATTAAAACTTTGAAAGAAAGCATTATGAATAAATGGGCAAGAACATATAAATAACAAAAATAAATGACAAGAAATGTTCCTCCATCGCTTATATTGGGATCCTCATCATTAGTATCATCATTCATTCGTTGCTTGTTGTCTAGCCTTTGCCTCTACCTCGATCTTCTAGGGACATCAGCCAACACCTCCCAATTTTGATGAAACTACTTAATCCAAGCCTTAAAATATGGTAGAAAAATATTAACATGCCTAATCAATAATTTTGGTTTGAGTGAAGGGTACATTTTTGCTAAGGCCGTGACAAAGGAGTTTAAAAATCAACACCACCAACATTGGGGTACATAAAGTACTTGTTTCTCTTGATTAAATGTCAATCACATACCCTCATACGTAATAGAATCCAAAGAAAATGTTGCAATCTCATCAATCGAGTCTTCTAAATTTTGAATGGGATATGAAATTCTACTTTCTCCATATGAAGTCCAATGAGGTTGGAACCACTCTCAAACATCATGAAACAATTAATGGCAATGTTAAAATTTAAGTAACATGATAATAAAAATGAATGATAAATGAAATGTCAACTTTACCATTAGGGAGCATCTAGGGAGTGCCCAGGGAGCGTCTAGGGAGTGCCCAGGGAGTGTCCAAGGAGCGCACTCCCTAGATTTGGGAGTGTTCTAGGGAGTTCCATGCTCCCAAAAGGGCAGGGAGCATCTCAAATTTCCCTGGAGTGCGCTCCTGAATTCCCCACTTTCAGGAGCGCATTCCCTAGACACTCCCGCTCGGAGCGTCGTTTTGGTTCTAGGAGAGAGGGGGGGGGACGCTCTCGATAACACTGTTCTCAAGATTAAAGTGTAATATATCCTAGCATTGATCCCTAGTTACTAGAATACAAACATACATTTGGCAATATACTCCCTAGATACAGATAACTTCGAAGAATACTCTACCTGAGGAGTGTTGAATAATATTGTTATATTATATTTGTTAATTAGTCCCTATTGTGCCTTTGTAAAATTCGTCCCTATTGTGCCTTGAAAATTAAATGTAAATTAAGAGGGTAAAGTGACAGGTCGGCCCAGACCTAATTTTATGTTGGCCAGACCACTATTTATAAGGGAGGCCAATGCCTCATTTAGACACACACACCAACTAGCTCTGCAATGCGCAAGTCTTGGAGGAGAACTTACTGCAGTTATGTGTGATGTCAAGGAGGGCTATTGGTCTATGTCTTGGTATCTCTTGGTTAAGTAGTGCACTACTCTTTCTTAGTGAAGGGGTAGAGGAGGATCTTATGCTTTGCATTTTGGTCTATCTATATTGAGGAAGTTTTTGCTGGGTTTTCTTCCCCATGAGGGTTTCCAAGGATACTCTGTGTGTCTCTATTGTTTTTGTGATTACCTCTGTTTCAGTGATATTATTTATGGAGCTAATGTGCTAAATGATTGTAATAATAAAGAAGAATCGTATTGCTAGTTGTATAAGTAAAACATTGACAATACGTAATAGAATCCAATGAAAATGTTGCACTCCCATCAATCCTGAAAATGGTAAAGTCTGTTGAATTTTGAATGGGATATGAAATTCTACTTTCTCCATATGAAGTCCAATGAGGTTGGAACCACTCTCAAACATCCTGAAACAATTAATGGAAATGTTAAAAATTTAAGTAACATGATAATAAAAGTGAATGATAAATGAAATGTCAACATTACCATTAGGGAGCATTTAGGGAGTGCCTAGGGAGTGTCCAAGGAGCGCTCTCCCTGGATTTGTGAACATTCTAGGGAGTTCCATGATCCCAAAAGGGCATGGATCATATCAAATTTCCTCGAAGTGCTCTCCCAAAATTCGGGAGCACACTCCCTAGACACTCCCACTCGGAGAGCAATTTTGGTGCTAGGAGTGAGGGGGGGATGCTCTCGATAACATTGTTCTCAAGATTAAAGTGTAATATATCCTAGCATTGATCCCTAGTTACTAGAGTACAAACATATATTTGGAAATATACTCCCTAGATATGGATAACTATGGATACATGCAAAATTCAAAATTAGTGGCAAACTATATGAAAACATTCATATTTGTGATACTTGTAGATGAATACTACATTATTATGAAGTTATAAATGTCATCCATAGTACATTAATTATTAGATTGAAACTTTGAAAGAAAGAATTATGAATAAACGAGAAAGAACATATAAATGACAAACATAAATGACAAGCAATGTTCCTCCATCACTTATATTGGGATCCTCATCATTAGTATCATCCTTCATTCTTTTCCTGTTGTCTATCCTTTGCCTCTACCTCGATCTTCTAGGGGCATCAGTCGACACCTCCCAATATTAATCCAAGCCTTAAAATATGGTAAAAAAATCTTAACATGCCTAATCAATAATTTTTGTTTGAGTGAAGGGTACATTTTTGCTAAGTCCATGACAAAGGAGTTTAAAAATCAACACCACCACGTAATGTCCCCCACCTCTTGATAAAGAGGGTTGGAGAGACTTAGTAGTCTAGTTGTCCCAACTAGACTATAGTCTCATGCACTATGGGGAGAAAGTCAGCGAAAAGCCATTAGCTAAGCTCAACGTTATATTATTAAGTTGACTTTGAAAAGAAAAGGTAACTAAGTGAAAGAAAAGAGCATGTGAGGGTAAGCTAGGAGTTAGCCCTAAGGGTTAACTAACTCAACAAAGAAATGGAATTGAGGTATAAAAGAAAGGAAGGGCACACTTCTCATTCACCTTTGGATTATTATGGCATTTTGCTTTTGGGCTCTAGAGCACAACAATTTTGAGGGTTTTGAGAATACAAACCCTAGAGGTCAACTCGTTGGTGAAAGATCCCACCTCACTTTATCCAAGCTTAGTCTAGGGGATGCAATACTCCACCCACACCATTCTACAACAACTACATATACCATCAATCATTCAAGGAAGAAGCAAGATGTAACCTTGGGGGTTTTCAGCAAGGAGGGTGCACCATTGAAGGAAGAAAGATTTGATCCAGGAGTTAGAGGAGGTTTTTGGACTATTGGTCACCTGGGTTTTCTCTGCAGGGCCTCAACCATCAGTCCTAACATATTTGGAGAGAGTTTTACTTGCCATTTGATTTTTTGGAGCTTGGAAAAAGTTGAAGAAAAGGAGGGTGCACTGTGGAAAGAGATCTAGCCATTTTGGAAGGGCAGATCTTCATATTTCAGCAAGAGACTTCACCAGGGGGTTTGTCTAGCCCCGATCTACATTTCCAGCTAGTTGCATAGCATTTGGATGTTTCTAGCCAGGAGGTCGAATTACTGGGTCTCTGCAGTCTTCAGGAGGGCACAGTCTAGTTTGGAGATTCAACCATTTGAAGAGGAGATCGTTATATTTCAGTCCGAGACTTCAAGAGGGGGTTTGTATTGCCCTGATCTACCATTCCATACAATTTTAGAGCATTTGGAGGCTTCCTACAGTAGGGACGAATTATTGGGTTTCTACAGCCAACTAGGAGGGCGTAACTTCAGCAAGGGGGGTTTGGACTTGGACCTTGGAGCGAAAGAAGTTAATCTTGTATTGTTCCTCAGCTTGTTATCTAGCCTTGGGAGGCTTGTATCTTTAGTCTTGAGCATTTTGTAGCAACTCTTATTCCAGCTAGAGGATTTATCTGATATTCTTCCAGATCTGCAGCTCTGTTGTACCAGGTTTTCTATATTATCTAAATAAAGGTCAGATCTGTGTTATTTGGTTCCATAACTAGTGTCTCTTGTTATCTCTTGTACTTCTTTATGATGCATCTTAATATCTATGTCCATATTCTTTGATAATCAAATATATAAACCCTAAATGCAACTTCATGAGAAAACCTGCATACACACATCCAAACAACAATTGATAGTGAACAGTTAGTGTTTCCAACGAAACAATTGGCTTGGGAATTGTTATCCCCCGGTTTAGGGATAACTAAGGAGATTATGTCTCAAGGCCCAAAGGTCCTAGACATGGAGTACCGAGAGACGGATCGACTTAAGCATGGCCCTGGAGGGCCAATATTTTCATTCTTCAGCACCTCCACTTTGTCAGCAGCAGCAACATCCGTCACCTTGGCCCAGTCCTGTAGCAAATATGGATCTTGCTCCATGAGGTAATGAATCTAGGTATCATGGTATGTGTCACTCTGATCCTCAAAACCTTTGAATATGTGCATTCAATTCTTTTTGCTTCTAACGGGTGCTTGGATCTTATATCTCTCCACTTGACCGTATCTTGGGGAAATGACAAGTTGCTCTAGTACGCTGGTACCCATAGGGTTTGAGTTTCCATTAGGGGTATTCATGAGAAGCCATCGTCCGCTCCCACCATACTTGCTTCTCGTCCGCTCCCACCATACTTACCACTTTCCATCTTTCTCCCGCTCATCCATCCCATTACACTGGTCCAAGAATTGGGTTGGCCAAATATTTAATGGTCGTACCTTGCCTTGTGGGAAGAAGGGGTTAAAGGCCCAGAGGGTAAAAGTAGTTGGCAAAAGATAGAAGCCAAAGAAACAAAGGGACCCATAAAAATAGTAAAACAAGACCTAGTTAGAGGATAGGGGCACGAGCCAACCTATTAGGTCCATGGGCATGTAGCGGTATGACACTACCAACAACTAGTCACCACGCTAGGGTTGTTGCTTTGGGTGGCATAGCGAAGAGAAAGGGGGTCTCATCACGAGCCAACCTTCTCATTTCCGTGAAATGCTTGTGGGTAACATTGCCACCACTGGTCTTCACGCCAGGGCAGTGTCCCCTAAATATCTTCTTGAAAGAAAAAGAAATAAGAATAAAGACAAAAGGCATGAATGGGCTTGGAAACATTTGCATCCATGACAGGTGCAACTCACCCTCTACAAAGGCACCCACAGGTAAGCCATACATTTCCCTGCTATCAATGCACCCCTTGTCCAGACATCCCTTACCACCTCATCCACTCACATGGCTTAGATTTTATTTCTCTCGGAAACATCCCACATCCAGTGAACATTATCCCAATAGGACGTCCTAGCATTTCCTCCAAACTTGGCTTATAGATTAGTATAATGTCTTTGAGCACTTGTCCAAGTAAAGGGGGTTTTATGCACATGTTTAATACCTTGATGATTAGATGTGATTGACATTGCTATGATCCCTGTGACCTATGAGCCCATGGAGGGTGTATCTGTTGATGTTACAGGACCATACCTGATAGAAAGGTACCCAGATGGACAGGTACACATGGGGAGATGATTAGTTCAGACCTCCATGGGGCTGAAATCCCACCATATGGATGTTGAGACCCCAGCAGGGGGCATATACAAATCAGAGGATTGCACTAGAGAAAGAGGAGGATGTTCCACCAGAGGCAGCTTGGCAGATCCATACCCAGGGGGGTTGTGCCCTTTCCACCAAGACGTAGGCCTTGGAAGGCCCATGATGTCACCCAGGACACCCATGACATCACACAATTATTTTGGAGGTTTTGGGAGGCAGTTGCGTGCCAAGTGGCCATGTGTGGTAGGTTACCGAGGCCCAAGAAGGCCTAGCGTTTTGCCCCAGGAGGCCAACATTGCCATAAAAGAGCCTAATGTCACCCTAAAAGGGCATGACATCATCATTTGTGCTTGATTTAGGGTTTTAATTATGACATTGAATGTAAAACAATATGTTTGATGAAAACTGACCATGTCGGCCTTTTTTGACCTAAAGTAAAATTAAAGGTCAATGGTATTGTATAAGTAGAGTCTAAACTCTCATTTTAACATCATCTTTCACTCACACTTGTGTGAGGTCTGAAATTTGCAACCCTCATTAGGGTTTTGGACTGAAATTTTAGTGTGCACTTGTTGAAGGAAGGCTATTTTTGGTGAAATTGGCATTTTTCTTGCTGTAAAGTCTACAACTAGGGTTTTGCTTGATAATGCTTGGTGAATGTGAGTAAAATTCTGCAATTCTTCTCTTACTTGAATGGTTATGGTGTTTTACGTTGCATTTTGTTAATTTATGAAATTGCTAGCCTAAACCCTAGGGATCAAGCACATGTTATTGTCCTTGTTCTGATTTGCTATCTACCTACTAGATTGTGCCAAGGAGTCGTTTTATTGAAGCCCTTGCTAGGGCCTTGCCATTGCAATACCCTAGCATTTTTTCTTCATCCTAGATGATTTTACTTTATCATTGAGTTAAAGAAGGAGGAAAACCTACTACGACCGAGGGTTACCTACACCTTAGTAGTTGTTTTTCCCTAGGGTTTGGTGGTTGAAGCCTTGGCTTACCAACACTTCATCCATCAAATTCATCTCGTCTTTGGCTCTGTTATTATCATCTTTCTCTTTCAACTCTTGTAGCCACTTATTGACTCCATTTTCCCTATGAAATAATTGGTCTAAGATCTCTCTCTCTTGAGTGTTTTGATCACAACCTTCAAACATCCAAATCTTTGAACAAACTACTAACACCTTCTAACCCTATATTAGATTGATCTACTAACCTTATTGTTGCTACTATTCAATTAAGTTGCAACTATAGTTCACAACATTTAAAGCTTCTATAAGCGATTGAAAATATTGAATAATGCATAGCCTCATTTGCTTCTGATGAATGTTTGATCAGAATCTGGACCAGGGGTCAAATTTTAGCCCAAAAATCAAAGTGTTCGGAATCACCTCAAAACGTACAGGAGTGTATTCCTCATCATCATGAACCCAACGCACTTCAAAAGGGCTCAAACAAACATCGGATGAGTGAGATATCGTGATCTGTTTGATTTGTCAAACAGGCAAAAAAAAATGCTCACTGTACAGTCCGTACAGGTGATGACGTGGCATGACTGTACGCTGACGTGGTAGTGTTGACATGTTAGAAGGTGACATGGCAAGTGCTGAGTGGACATTCGAGGGTCGACGTGGGTGAATGAGGTTTTGACACGTGGTGCTTTACTATCAAATTGGGAGGTGCCACGTGGCACCATGCTGTAGTGTAAAAGTATTGTGGTGTTTATGGGATTCGAACCCCGGACCTGCCCCCACGATGCAAAGACTTGGAAAAGGAAAGATTACCAATGTGCCACACATTTAGTTCTTAAACATATATGTTTTGGCAAATATTTAAAGTTGCTTTTTAAATGGTTTGGGGAGCGTCTGGGCTGGGGCTTAGCCCCATCCCTCGATTATATGCGATTTGGCATACGACCACGCCACAAAATCTTGCTCAAGTTCAAAAACATGTTTAAATGGTTACTCCTCCACGCCTTGACACTTGTCAAGCACTCATGCCACATGAAAACGATGTCTATTTTTGGGCTGGGACTTGGCTACATGGCCCCCCATGTGCCCAACACCTCCGCCTTTGGGGGCTTAGTTTCGCTAACGGTATGACATATTGGCACATTTTGTGGAGATGGGTGTGCATGCTAGGTTTAGGCACGAGAAACGCCCAGAAGCTAGGTTACTCACACATGAGTGCATTTTGGCGAACCAGAGACAACAGGCTTGAAGGAGGAAAATGGCAGGAGGCCTAATTTCTTCATCTTGAAGGAGGAAAATGGTAGGAGGCCTAACTTCTTCATCTTTTGGCCAAATGAGGTGCTGAAAAAGCCCAGCTAGGGGTTTTTAGATGTTCTAAATCCATTCGCACAGTTTTCAAATCCATTTGGAGACTTCTTTTGCAGGTTTTTCTACCTTGAAGTTTCAAGAGCTCCAGGGAGCTTAGGGCCACCATTGATGGAGGTCATGCTCAAATGAGACCAAGCCTATTTTTTGTGACTGAATAGTCATTATTGACTAATTGTTATGCTTTGAACACATTGGGACAGGTTTCAGATCCATTTGAATACTTTTACAGGAGTTTTTTCCACACGGAAGCTCAAGGAAGCTCAAGGTCACATGTAGAAGAGGTCATGCCTGGATGAGCCATGGTCCGTTTTCAGAGTTCTATGAGTCATTTTTGGGGTTTTTATGTATTTTGAACCCAATGGTATAGTCAATAAATCCATTTGAGTTGAGCAGCAACTTTTAAAAGAATCTTTGACAAACTAATCCCAGAGAGCCTAGTCCATTGATGGAGGCTCAAGGAGATGTAGCCCAATTGGGGGTGAACTCCTTTATCATCTTGTTTTGTTGTGAGTTTTGGATGGTTATTTTTTGTTGCAACATATGTTTTGCTATTCTATTTATGTAAACAACATATTTAAACCTAAGAAGCATAAACTTGACACATAATTTCTCTTGCACAACTATGACATTGAGCAAGGTCCTGAAGTTTATTTTAATGGAGTAGAGGGTGCTTGCATAGAAAAACAAGTCAGCCCCCTATTTTCTTATCAATGTTGGTGTTATAACATTGATGATTAATCATTCTGCTCATTTTGAAGCTTTTCTAAGGCAATAATTGTGAAGTATTGTCTTGTGATTACTATTGCTATACATCTTTGTTTACTTCGTCGATTTATTAGTCAATTGCTTTTATTGAGAAAGTCTCTGATTATATGAAGTACTAACCAGTAAGTGCTCTTGCAAAATATAGTTTTATGTTTCTTTGTTCTAGGAAAGTACACTTCTGGTTTATTGTTTCTTTATTGGTTGTTTAACCGGACTTTCTGATCGATGGTCACTTGTGAGAGGGGAACCTTTTAGTTGGCCTTTATCCTTTTCCTTTTCAAAAACCCCAGGTCACCGAGGACGTCTCCCCTGGGCCTACCACCCTAAATAGAAAGAGACATCCTATCGAGGTGATAGTGATAGGATAGTCTCCCGTTACGCCAATTTGTTTTCATTTGCCTTTTCCCTTCTATCAAAGTAAAAGTTGCACGATAACAGGAACATTACACACCAACATTGGGGTACATAAAGGACTTGTTTCTCTTGATTAAATACCAATCACATACCCTCATACATAATAGAATCCAATGAAAATGTTGCAATCCCATCAATCCTGAAAAATGGTTAAGTCTGCTGAATTTTGAATGGGATATGAAATTCTAATTTCTCCATATGAAGTCCAATGAGGTTGGAACCACTCTCAAACATCCTAAAACAATTAATGGCAATGTTAAAAATTTAAGTAACATGATGATAAAAATGAATGATAAATGAAATGTCAACATTACCATTAGGGAGCATCTAGGGAGTGCCTAAAGAGTGTCCAATGAGCGCTCTCCCTGGATTTGGGAGCATTCTAGGGATTTCCATGCTCCTAATAGTGCAAGGAGCATCTCAAATTTCCCCAGAGTGCGCTCCCAAATTCCCCACTTTCAAGAGTGCACTCCCTAGATACTCCTGTTCAGAGCGCGGTTCTGGTTCTAGGAGTGGGGGGGGGACACTCCCAATAACACCGTTCTCAAGATTAAAGTGTAATATATCCTAGCATTGATCCCTAGTTACTAGAATACATACATATATTTGGAAATATACTCCCTAGATATGGATAACTTCAAAGAATATTCTACCTAAGAAGGAGTGTTAAATAATATTTTTATATTATATTTGTTAATTAGGCCCTATTGTGCCTTGACAATTAAATGTAAATTAAGAGGGTAAAGTGCCAGGTCAGCCCAGACCTAATTTTACGTTGGCCAGACTACTATTTATAAGGGAGGCCAACGCCTCGTTTAGACACACACACCAACTAGCTTTGTAGCTACAGTCTTGGAGGTGAACCTACTGTAGTTAATTGTGACGTCAAGGAGGGTTATTGGTCTATATCTTGGTATCTCTTGGTTAAGTAGTGCGATACTCTTTCCTAGTGAAGGAGTAGAGGAGGATCTTTTGCTTTTTTTTTGGTCTATCTATATTGAGGAAGTTTTTGCTGGGTTTTCTTCCCCATGAGGGTTTCCAAGGATAATCTGTGTGTCTCTATTGTTTTTGTGATTGCCTCTCTTTCAATGATCTTATTTATGCAGCTAATTTGCTAAATGATTGTAATAATAAAGAAGAACCGTAACTGCTAGTTGTATAAGTAAAACATCAACAATACATAATAGAATCCAATGAAAATGTTGCAATCCCATCAATCCTGAAAGTGGTTAAGTCTGCTGAATTTTGAATGGGATATGAAATTCTACTTTCTCCATATGAAGTCCAATGAGGTTGGAACCACTCTCAAACATCTTGAAATAATTAATGGCAATGTTAAAAATTTAAGTAACATGATAATAAAAGTGAATGATAAATGAAATGCCAACATTACCATTAAGGAGCGTCTAGGGAGCATCCAGGGAGAGTCTAGGGAGTGCCCAAGGAGTGTCCAAGGAGCACACTCTCTGGCTTTGGGATCGTTCTAGGGAGTGCCATGCTCCCAAAAGGGCAGGGAGCATCTCAAATTTCCCCAGAGTGCACTCCCGAAATTAAGGAGCGGACTCTCCACTTTCGGGAGCACACACCCTAGACACTCTCGCTCAGAGCGCGGTTTTGATGCTAAGAGAAAGGGGGGGATGCTCTCGATAACACTGTTCTCAAGATAAAAGTGTAATACATCCTAGCATTGATCCCTAGTTACTAGAATACAAACATATATTTGGAAATATACTCCCTAGATATGGATAACTATGGATACAATGGATGTGGCATATTAAAACCATATATAACAAATTTATACATATGATATATAAATAGATATATACACACAGTACATGGTGTATCCAGGTGATTATCAAATCAACTCACAATGAAGAAAAACTTTCCTTCAAACAATTGCACACACACACATAAAGACACAAACCTAGTTCACATGTCAATGGGGGCTTGGTTACTTGGTAACATTGGGTGGTGATATTCCCCCCATCAAGTTTCAAATCCCCCAAGGGACATGTTTTTCTCTCATGAGTTAGATTTCTCGTGGAAGTAGGCCATTTATTGTGGTTGGGGCTAAGTGAAATCCCTAGGTGATTTTGGAGGCATAGATGCCAGCCACTCAAGGATTCTTAGTCAAAGGAGCTTGGGTAGTTGAGTGTTGTAATCTGGAATAGATTCTCATATTGGGAAGGTGCATGCTTTTTGCATCAGGATACTAGAAGCATATGTCAAGAAAATTTACACTACATTATATACCTAGGAGATGATCAAAGCAGTTCACAATGAAGAAAAAACACTTCAAATTGCCCTTCCAACAACTGCATATAATTGAGCCTCGAGATGAATTGAATCTCAAACAAGAGTGATGTAAATTTAGGCCTTGTCCATATCCATAACAGATGCAGATACAAACAGAACCAGATGGGTGGAATTGGGAAGGTTGTATCCGGTTACTTATCTGTTAAATCGTTGATGGTTTAAATCCTGCAGGGAAGATTAGAACATGATATCACCAGAGGATTAGGTGCCAATTTCAGGCATTGAAGTAGAAAAAGGCAATTGTTCCTGAACAACATCACTACGAACCCCTGGTTTTGACAAGTCCAAGAACATATTGTATATCCCTAACGTTGCAGATATGTTCTAGTTTCCATAGCTGAAGCAGAATTAAGTTTTAATTGCCAGAATGAGCACAAAATCAGACAGTATGTCTTAGTTTTAAAGTTCTTGATCTTATTAGAAACTGTAATAATATACAACATACCCACATATTTGGATCATCGGACCCTATGCAAAATTAAAGGAAACCATTCTCGAAAACTTGTTCATTACCCACATATAGAGGATACTTGTTGCCCATTACTGAAATAGTGAATTCATCAAACTGAGTTATATGTAATGCTTTCAATTAAAGTGTTCTAAACTGAGATCAAAGAAACAAAGTTACAAGAATTTTAAAACAATGGCATTATTATAGCTATCATTCAGACAAATCAAGAACAGGGCAAATGGAACAAAGCTAAACAGTAGGCAGAAGTTAGAACTAAAAAATGAACATTAACCATCTAATTAAAAATGATTTCTTTCCCACTACGCATCTTTTATTTATCACTTAGTGTTCTTCATTCTCTGAGGAATATTGGCATATAAAAAATACTAAATTTCAGTGAAGCTCAGCAGACATGATTTTGAGTGTTATGTAAAATTTATTGTTAAGCAAACAAAAGTTTGTTCAAATAGAATTTTATTGCAAACCACAAAATTTTCATTACGAGATTGAAAGCAACAACTCCAAGGGACCTGCATATCTATTTTAGCCCCATAATAATGCAAGCATTTTGTTTGAAACAACATTGCAATTGAATGATAACAAACCAATGGTGGATATTAAGTCAATATTCGCAATTGAACCAAAGACTCAAAAGAAAATTTAAGCCAGATTTAAGCCACAAGAGTCCTGGCAGTAGCAGATTCACTGCAAAGAACATTAGATAAGAAAATTAGCCAAGAAAATGGAGGAGCATGTCCAGTCATATATAAATATACAAATCATTCGAGTTGAAGATGTCCATGTCCACCCATACAGATATCAATAAGCAAATTTTGTTCAATGACTAGCAATACTGCCAACTGATGTCCACTACATGCCTTTGACTTCATGGTATTCACTAATGATCAGAATATTAAAATCTGTATATCTGATTAACAAGACTATTAATTCATGACATATGATCTTTTACCAAAATAGCAAAAAACTAAAACCTAAACATCTGAATATCTAGTGATTATTACTTACTGTTCTTCATTCCCTGAGGCATATTGGCATCAAACAAAATACAAAATTTCGATTGAGCTCAGTAGACATGATTTTGAATGTTACATAACATTTAATATTTAGCAAACAAAAGTGGCCAACTATAGAACTCAAATTGTTTTAATCCATTATTTGCAAATTGGTCAGTTGAATATACTGGTATCTGGTTCATCTTCCTTCACCTTCACAAACAAGTCAAATACAAATTTCAGGAGGTTAAAGAAAGAACCCAACCATCAACCGTTTGCTTCCATCCAACAAGCAACTATCCTTTTCCCATTAGTTTAAACTTTAAAGTTTAAAGTAGCAATCAAGGTTACCAGAACCGGACCGGTCATTGAACTGGTCGACCCAAAAAATCGGAGCTAAACCGAAACCGGAAAAAAACCGGATCAAAAAACCGGTCACTAAAAATACATAAAATATTCAAATTTTGAAAAAAAAAATACATATTCATGTGCATCCATGTGAATCCAAACCAGTATACAAAAATTTGCAAAGTTTCTCATATATGTATAACAAGTAACATTGTATAAAACCAAAATAACACTAATAGTAAGTGGCAAGTGCACTCCATAGTCATGAATATCTGGATTTTGAATCATAATACATCATCAAAAAGGCTCCAAATGGCCTATAAAGTCCAAAAATAACTCTAGAGTCTAGGATAGAGGCTAGAGACTAGAGACTACACAATCTAATAGTCTGAATTTGCATACTGAAACTCAGACTCAAACTAAGACTCAGACTCAGAGTCATCATCTACATCCTCAACATGAGTAGACTCAACAGGGGGATTCCGAGCCTGGCTTGATTCCCCTGGTCTAGAAGGCAAAGATACAGTTGCAACATCAGTGCACACATTCTCTTGATGTGTCTGGGGATCCAAATCCATCCAGGAAAGGTATTCATTGTCAAAAGTTGTTGGTTGAGTCTCTTTTTTTATTACTTTTTAAAAAAAAATTGCAAATCCCCTCACTTTTCCAGCCGTACAAAAGAATAAAATAAAATTAAACAAATAAAAAAAACTGGAAAAACCGGTTCCGTACAGAACCAGTCAAAAGTGGTTTGAATGTCCGGTTTGAACCA
Organism: Picea glauca; assembly: GCA_000966675.3. NCBI lineage: Eukaryota > Viridiplantae > Streptophyta > Pinopsida > Pinales > Pinaceae > Picea > Picea glauca. Next base: position 106,142 of record JZKD02S1631335.1, on the reverse strand, counting down.
GTAATCCTTGTGAACCGGTCGGACCGGCCGGTTTTACCGGTTCCGGTCCGGTTCTGGTAACACTGGTAGCAATATAATTGGCTCATCATTCATAACCTTGAAGTAAAGGTTAGAATCAACTTTACTCTTGGTAAAGCCCAAGCTCGCCATGAAACTATCAATTATTCCATACCAAGCTCTAGGAGCTTGCTTCAACCCGTACATGGCTTTCTTCAACTTGCAGACATGAGTCTTTCTATTGTCAACTTCAAATCCTTGTGGTTGTTCTATATACACTTCTTCTTCAATAACACCATTTAAGAAGGTTGTTTTCACATCCATCTGGTGTAACTTCCACTTCATTTTGGTTGCAAGAGATATGATGGTCCTGACAGAAGTGTATCTGGCTACATGAGCAAATGTCTCTTCATAATCAATACCCTGCTTTGAGAAAAACAACGAGCCACAAATCTTGCCTTATGTTTTTCAATACTTCCGTATGTTGCATGTTTTATCTTGTATATCCACTTGGAAGATACCACATCTTTGTTCTTTGGTCTAGGAACTACTTCCCATACATCATTATTTATAATGAATTGGTATTCTTCTATCATGGCATCCACCCATTCTTTCTTCTGAATGGATTCTTCAAAGAAAGTAGGTTACTTTTCTATGAGATCACACATCAAGGCCATATAGTTGGAGAATGGCTTAGGTTTCTTGCTTTGTCTCATGGTTCCTTCTGGGGCACCATACTTCTCTGCATCTTGAATAATTTCTCTTTCCCAAGCTGGCTTTCTCTTGTGAGATATCGTCATCTGGGGAGGTACTTGAGAACATATCATAATCTTATGGAATCTCATCATCAGGAATAACTGTAACTTCCTTCACGGGTTATGTAACTCTGGGGGCTACAGATTCTTCTTCATATACTTCTTCAAGATGGCATTTCCTTAATCTTTTGAGTGTTTCATATTCATCAAAGGTTACATCTCTGCTAATCTCAATATGATGGTAACTTGGTATGTAAATTCTGAAGGCCTTAGAGACCTCACAGTATCCAACAAATATTCCCTTCTTTCATGAAGGATCCAACTTAGTTCTCTTTTCTTTTGGAATGTGTACAAATAATGGACAACCAAATATTTTGAGATGGCTTACTTCAGGATTCTTTTCAGTGAACATTTCTTCGGGGGTTTTGAATCCAAGTGCACTATGGGATAATTTGTTTTGGACATAAACTATTGTTCTTGTTGCTTCAGCCCATAAGTGCATTGGAAGATCTTGATCATGAATCATAGTCTTTATTGCTTCCATAACTGTTCTATTCTTTCTTTCTGCTACACCATTTTGTTGAGGATTATAGGGAGTGGTGAGCTCCCTCTTAAATCTGACATCTTTGCAAAATCTTCCAAATTCATTTGAGGTGTACTCCCCTCCATTATCTAACCTGAGTATCATGATTTTTCTTTCAGAGAGGTTTTCTACCAAGGCTTTGAATTCCTTGAACTTTCCGAGTACTTCATCTTTTGATTTCAAGAAATAAACCCAAGTCTTACGAGAGTAATCATCAATAAATGATACATAGTATACATACCCTCTTAGAGAGGTTGATGGCATTGGACCACATACATATGAGTGAACAAGTACAAACCTCCTTCTTCAGGTACATAGGATACATCCTTCATTCTCATCAGAGTTCCTATCATGTGCTTAAGAGTCAAGTATCTTCTCCAGGTATCACAAAACATAATCTTCAATTTATTCTTTAGTTAACTTCTTGGGTGGCTCATCATCTTCAGCTGCATGGGCATGTTGTCTTTTGTTATTTCTCTTCTTGAATTCTTCCCTTTTGGCAGAACAATTCTTAGCAATGTGTCCCATCTTATCACAATGATAACATTGATAAGAGGAGAAATCTTTTTCCTTTCTTTGACCCTTATGATATTTCTGGAATCTCTTTGGAGAGTGATATTCTTTATGAAAGTGGGTGAATGTCTTTGGAGAGTGATATTATTTATGAATGTGGGTCTCCTTTTGAAAATGAGACCTTTTCTTTTCTCCTTTAGCATGAGTATCTAGGGCTTGATCTTCATCTCTTAATATTATGGCTTCTCGATTGGCCACTCTTGATTCTTCTTGAACACATTCTTCCCATAAACTGTCAAATTTGAGTTTCTCTTTTCTTGCACAAATAGYTTGGATGAAGGCATCCCAAGGTCTTGTGAGACCATTAAGAGTTGTCATTATGAGTTCATMTTCATCTAAGTTGTCTCCAGTTTCTTCTAATTGTTCCTTGAATTGAGAAACCCTAGAGAAATAGTCTTGAATTGTTTCTCTTTTCTGCATCTTTGTATTCTTGAGTTGGGTTCTCAGATTCATCTTCCAGTTGATGTTATTTCCTTCATACATTCTGGTTAGGGCATCAAACATATCTTTTGGAGTATTCTTAGAAGACACTTGAGGGATCAAGTGGTCTTTAATGGAATCCGCAATTATTCTTTTGGCTCTAATCATATCCTTCTCATACTTCTATTTGGTTGCTTCTTCTTCGGGTTACAATACATTTTCTTTTATGAATTTTGCAAGGTCATTCTCTTCAAGAATGAGTCCAATTTTGTACTTCCAAGAACAAAAATTTTCCACACCTTCTAACTTGTCAACAAGCTTGGTGCTTGCAGACATTTTGACCTAGATCTAGGAAAACGACCAGAAAATGAAGGTGCTCATAAAATGAATCTGAACTTACCAGGAGATGCGTTGGGCTAAGGCGAGTTGGCTGGAGCTGGCGGTTTCAGAAAATTCCAATTTTTACCCCTTGAAACTTGACCTGCGCACTTTTGGACTCGTACTTCTGGTACTGGTTCTGGTTTCCTATTTTTCTGGTTTTCTAGTACCAGTCAAAATAGGGTTTGACTTTCTAGAGAATCTGGCCACTGAAAAAGTGCGCTCAAGCTGCCAAAATATGCCCTAGGGTAGGGCGCACTTCCATAGATAGATTTTGGTCAGAAATTCCTCTTCAATAAAAGGCCCTAATTTCCTTGTACGATAACAATGACGTTTTTAGATACCGAGTGAAAGGTGCTCTATTCAGTCAATCTCTGACACCATGTTAAGTTTTAGTGTTGTTATTAGGTTATTAAATCATTTCCGAAACAACAACATAAAAAGGATCAATGAAAGAAACACAATCAGAAGGTACATATCATTTTATCCTGGGAAACCCTCATGGGGGAGAAAACCCAACAGAACTTCCTCAATAATAGATTGCCAATACTAAGACCAAAACAACAAGAATAAACTAGGACTGAGCATGCGCCTCTCTTCTCCTTCCTCCTGCAATTGTAATTTCCTTCAAAAGATGCACACTAAATGAGTGAGAGAATGAATGAATAAGTGAGGCACCATCCTCACTTATAAATACTAGTTGAGGAGGTGCTAGGGTTATGTCTCTTCACTTAGTAGGGCCGACTTCTTCCAAGAGTGGTTAAAACCACTTTATAAACCCTAGGGGCCGACTTTACAAATACCACCATATAAATATGGTTTGACCAATCCACACAAGCGGATTTGGTCTTATACAAGACCCGACATGATCAATCCACAAAAGGGGATTTGATCTATAAGATAATAACTCAAATATAATTAGAATATTCTTCGAAGTTACAATATTTGAACACCACACTCAGCACACTTAGCCGAGAAGTAATGACTCGTATCATGTTGGTAACTAAAGAGATTATAAAGAGAACTAACTCCAATAAAATATTTTAATACTCTAAATTTATGACAAAGTTGTTGAGATTTGGGTACCTTGGGAAGTGGTTCCCTTGTGGTTTTGAGTCTCTAACCACATGAGGGAAGTACATTGGGACTATGTGCCTTGTACTTTATGTCTTTTTATTGTGCAATTTGTACTTTGATAAAAGGGAAAAGGAAAACGAAGACAAATTGGCGTAATGAGAGACTATCCTATCACTGTCACCTCAACAGGATGTCTCTTTCTATTTAGGGTGGTAGGCCCAGGGGAGACGTCCCTAGTGACCTGGGGTTTTGATAAGGAAAATGATAAAGGCCAAGTAAAAGGTTCCCTCTCACAAGTCACTACCGACTAGAAAGTCTGGTTAAACAACCAATAAAGAAATAATAAACCAGAAGTGTTCTTGCCTGGGACAAAGCTGGATAAAACTATATTTTGCAAGAGCACTTGTTGGTTAATACTTCATATAATCAACGACTTTCTCAATAAAAGCAATTGACTAATATATTGATGAAGCAAAAAAATATATAGCAGCAATAATCACTATTGTGATGTATAGCAGCAATAATCACACGACAATACTTCACCATTAATGCCTTAAAAAAGCTTCAAAATGAGCAGGACTAGTTAATCATCAATATCATAACACCAACATTCATCAGAAGAAAATAAGGCTATGCATTAGTCAATCTTTTCAATCGCTTAGAGAAGCTTTAAATGCTGCAAAATATGGTTGTAACTTAATTGAATAGTAGCAGCAATAAGGTTAGTAGACCAATCTAATCTAGGGTTAGAAGGTGTTAGTAGTTTGTTCAAAGATTTAGATGTTTGAAGGTTGTGATCAAAACACTCAAGAGAGAGATCTTAAACTAGTGATTTCATAGGGAAAATGGAGTCAATAAGTGGTTGAAAGAATTGAAAGAGAAAGATGATAATAACAACGCCAAAGACAAGAGGAATTGATGGATGAAGTGTGGGTAAGCCAAGGTTTCAACAACCAAACCCTAGGGGAAATTGACTACTAAGGTGTAGGTAACCCTAGGCCTTAGTAGGTTTTCCTCCTTCTTTAACTCAATGATAAAGTAAAATCATCTAGGATGAAGAACAAATGCTAGGGTGTTACAATGGAAAGGCCCTAGCAATGGCTTCAATAAAATGACTCATTGACACAATCTAGTAGGTAGATAGCAAATTAGAACAAGGACAATAACATGTGCTTGATCCCTAGGGTTTAGGCTAGCAATTTCATAAATAATAACTGTTATCGCACAATTTGTAGTTTAGGTTGAAAGTCTAAAGGATAAAGGTCAAACTGGCGAAACATGAACCTTCCCCACCCAATGTCACCACAATGGGGAGGTTCTTTCTATTTAGGGAGGTTAGCCCAGGGGAGACGTCCCCGGTAACCTAAGGTTTTGAAGAGGCTGGGATACAAGGTCAGAGTTAAAGTTTCCCTTCACAGGTTACCACCAAAATCAGAAGGTCCGACTAATCAGCGAATAATGAAGTATAGTCCCAAATGAGAACACCTGCCCATAACAAAGAAACAATAGAAAAAATATATGCAGGCTATATACAAAGGGTTAGCACTTCATTTGACCATCTGATATAATTTAAGCAATGTGAAGTAACATATATCAATGAGATCAACATTTTGTCAATTATCTATGGAAAGAGCATTAACTCATCAATAACTATTAAGATGACAAAGCCAATAATGTATTCAATCAACACTTCGATCAATAATTGCATTAGGTCATCACTCAATTGCTTATAAGAGTCAAAATCTTGCTGCGTCAACTATGATGTCAGCCTAGGTTAGGGTTAGGGTTAGTTAGTTAGGGTTTCAAGATTTAAGGTTTTAAAGAGTTGTTTTGTACACTAAAACTTCAACGTTGGAGATCAAATCAGTGCCTTAGGGTATATGGAGTCAAAAATAAGGGCACAAGGTCTCGGAGGGATAATAACTCATAGACTAGAAGGTAGGGTTCTATGGTGCTGCAAAGGCAGGGCCCTAGCATCAAAACCCTAGGGGAAAGAGGCTCACTCCGGTGTTTCTTAAGCAAGGCTTTGTGCTCTTTCCTCCTTCTCTAAATTGACTTGGCAAAACGGCTAGCTTAAAGCATAAATCTAAGGGAGAAAGTGTTGCAATGACAAGGCTTTCAAACCCTAGAAGGTGAAACCCTAGGTGTAGRCAATCTAGGCCTAGGACGTCTCCTCTTTTCAACTTATAGACTTCAACGCTAGCTCAGAAGAAAGAAAATAAGTGTAGCAACAGCTAGGCTCTATCTCTTTTCTTCAATGGCTGAAAAATATTTCTCAACAAGGGGACATGTAACAATAACCTACTTGTGTGCTTGTTATCTAGGGTTTAAAATCAGCAATACAATAAGCAAATGTAATAAATTATACCTACAACCATTCATTTAAGAAGTTTTGCATGAAAATTTACTTACATGTCATGAAGAAAAGCACAATCAAACCCTAGTTGTAAACCTTCCTTGAGAGAAATGCCATAAATGCCAAGAAAAATCCTCCAATAGCAAGTGCGCCTCACTTAAACACCAAAACTACCCAAGTAGGGCGCAAGAAATAATATCTCACAAGAGAGTGAGTTGTGTTATGTTCAAATGAGGGAAAAACATCCTCAATATATATCATCCAATGACCTTTAATTTACAAATTAGGTCATTAAAACAACCAACCAGGCTGACTACTAAAAATTATACTGTTTTTACATTAACTGCTAAGTAAAAGACATAAATGACCCAAAAAGGTGGGACGTCAAGCCCCTCTGAGGGAGACGTCGGCCCTTTTTGGGCTAGTCCAGCATCCAGAAGTCAGACGTTGGCCCTTTTAGGGATCATCTAAGATGCCACACGTGCCAATAATCCCATGAAACTGCCACACGCTCAATATGACGTCCAAATCTCATGGGTGACGTCCTATCCATCAAGAGGAAAACGTTCCATCTGAAGTGGGTCATCCCCCCTAGGTTGGGCTCAGCCAAAGTGTCCTGGGTGGAACGTCCTTCTTTTTCTCGTGTGCAAAGGATCATCATATCACTATCCTGTCTCTGCCCCTGATGGGGTCCCAATAACCATCTGCTGGGCTCTTCAGCCCCATGGAGGTCCGAGCTAATCATCTCCCCATGTGTACCGGTCCACTGGTACCTGTCCGTTGGGCATGGTCCCGCACATCAAAAACTTCGCCCTCCATGGGCTCATTAGTCCTTGGGATCATAGAAATGTCAATCATATTTCATCATTAATTTTATCAAATACATGCATAAGACCCCTAGCATATCCTCTAATAGCTCAAAGACATTACACTGATCTACTATACAAAGCTGAAGAAAAAGACAAGGTAACCTATTGGGCCAGCATCCATAAGAAGAGGAAAGTTTCCAAAGGATATCATTCAAGCCATGTAACATGAGGTGGTATGGTCTAAGGATGTCCAGACACAGTGAAGACCAGGGGTAGGTATTATCCGTGGGTGCCTTTGTAGGAGGCGAGTTGTACCTGTCATGGATGCATTTCTTTCCAATCCCTTTATTGCCTTTATTCTTTCTTTTATTTATTACTTTTTCTTTCTTTTTGCTTCAAGGTCTGACCAGAGGACATTGCCTTGGCGTGGTGACCAGAGCTGACAGTGTTACCCAC
>JZKD02S1631335.1:46140-57408 GCA_000966675.3 Picea glauca | reverse complement strand
TTTTGCCAAAGAGTCTTAAGGAAAGAGGGAGGAGCATGAGGCCTAGCTTTAGCTACACCGGAATGAGCCTCCTCCCCTTAGGGTTTTGATTTGGTGGCCCTGTCATTGCAGCACCTTTAAGCCTAACTCTCCCGTCCTTAGGTTTAAGTCTTTCCAAGCCTTTAGTCTCTCTCTTTGACTCCATTTACCCAAGGCACTAGTCTAAGATTGCAGCGTTGAGTTTTCCAAGTTAAAACAATCTTTCAAACACTCTTGAATTGAAACCCTAACTAACCCTAGCAATTTTACTAACCCTAATTGTTGATGATGTCTTGCCCTATTTGAACTTTTGTTTGGTCTAAAACTTGCGGCTAGGTCATCCATTGATAGGCATACAAGTGTTGAGGAATTTCATTGGCTAAAAAGCAAAACGTTCAGTTTTTGTCTAGTTGACATAACCCTAACCCTAAGGTGACGTCATACTTGTTTGAGATCTTGTTTGGCTTAAAACGTTGTGGTATTGTCACTCTTTGATAGACTTTGAGTTATTGATCATCTTCATAGGCTTAATTTGCACAACGTCCTTCTCATTGTCTATTAAAACTAACCTAGAATTAGGGCTGACGTCACCTTTGTAGCATAGTGACGCAGCAGCAACAATATTTATATATGAGCACATTTATTGCGTTACGAACATAAGGATTGATTTTGTACATTGAATGCAAGTGTCTTTTGTATTTATTGAAGAAGTATTATAAGCCATTGTCTTTGTTCAGCAATCATTGACTTCGTCAATAATTACATTTTATCATTGCTCATATATATATTGAAGATAGTCATTAGCAATTGAAGTACTAACCACTGCTTGCACGTTTTAGTTTTATTTGCCTTGTCTCACAAACAGGTGCCCTTTTTCAGTGGAAAACCTTCATCCTTGACTATCTCCCTTGGCAGTAATCTATGAAAGGAAATCTTCATCTTGATCCTATAAACCCTAAGACCTTTCAGAGCCCCAGATTACTAGGGATGTCTCCCTTGGGATTAGCCACCCTGAATAGAAAGAGCTCCCCATCGAGGTGACAGTGGGTGGGGAAGCTCCTGTTACGCCGGTTTGAGTCTTACTTCCAAGCTACTAAACCTATCCTACAAACTGAGCGATAACAGTGCCTGTTATCGCACAGTTTGTAGCTAGGAGAAAAGGATATAAGGTAGAGGGCCAAACTGGCGTAAGAGGAACCTATCCCACCCAATGTCACCACGATGGGTAGATTCTTTCTCTTTAGGGAGGCCCGACCCAGGGGAGACGTCCCCAGTGACCTGGGGTTTTGAAAGGGAAAATGATAAAAGGACAAGGACAAATTCCCCTTTCACAGATCACTGCCAATCAGATAGTCCCGACTAAACAACCAATAATAAGGCATAACCAAAGAAAAGAAAAGCACCTGCTTGAGACAACACAACAAGGAAACTGATATGTGCAATCTTTGATTAGTACTTCATATATATTAAAGACTATCTGGTATTCAATATGAGCATTTTAAAAGTAAATGTTGACGAAGTCAATGTTTACAAAATAGCAATAGCAGTAATGTCACTTCACCAATAAATACTAGAATGATACAACATTCAATATAACAAATCACTTCTTAACTCAATTAATGCCTTCAACAACCATTCAATTGCTCATAAAGTAAAACGTTGTTGCATTGAGATGAAATAACCAAGAGTGACGTCAACAACTTGGGGTTAGTAGGTTAGGGTTAGTTCAGTTAGGGTTTTAAATTCAAGTCTTGAGAGTGTTTGGGTCAAAGTCTTACTTCAATGCTGGAGGTCTTGGGATCAGTGCCTTAGGGTAGTGTTATCGCACAATTTGTAGACACAAGAAAGGCTAAGGAGTAGTAGGTCAAACTGGTGAAACAGGAACCTTCCCCACCCATTGTCACCATAATGGGGAGGTTCTTTCTATTTAGGGAGGCTAGGCCTAGAGGAGACGTCCCCGGTAACCTGGAGTTTTGAAAGGGCAAAGGCTAACAGCACAAAGATGAAGTTCCCCTTCACAGATTACCGTCGATCAGATAGTCCCGGCTGGACAGCCAATAATAGAGTATATCCCCAATGAAGAACACCTGCCCGGAACAAAGCAACAACAAACCAATATATGCAAGCTATAATTCAATGGGTTAGTACTTCATAAGACTATCTGATATTTAAATAAGCAATTATGGCAATAAATATTGACGAAGTCAATGTTTATCAATATAGCAATGCAAATGATATCACTTCCTCAATAAATACTGAAATGACATGACATTCAATGTAACAAATCAACACACCTTCAATTAATGCCTAAATCACCATTTAATTTCTCTTTAAACAAGGCGTTGCTGCATAAAGATGAGATATTCAAGTATGACGTCATCAACTTAGGGTTAGCAGTTAGTTAGGATTCCAATTTAGAAAAGAGTTTTGAGAGTTGTTTGATCACTTTCACTTCAACGCTGGAGGTCTAGACCAGTGCCTTAGGGTTAAATGGAGTCAAAAAGTGAAGGATGCACAAGTTGAAGGGGACGAGATTCCAAAGGACTAGAGGGAAAGGTTTCAAGGTGTTGCTAAAGCAGGGCCTCAAAGATGGAACCCTAGGGGAGAGAGGCTCACTCCGGTGTTGCTAAAGCAAGGCCTCGTGCTCTCTCTTCCTTCCCGGCAAACAACTAGCTCAATGAAAAGCAAAGTCAAGACAAGAGAGTTTAAAGAGTGAGAGTGTGCTAAGGCAAGGCTCTTTCATCAAACCCTAAAAGAAAACAGCCCTAAGTGTAGATAACCTAGGCTTGGGACGTCCTCTTCCTCTTGAACTCAAAAGGTACGCCTAGCTTAAGGGAAGAAGAAAGAAGGAGTGTAGCTATGGCTAGGCTCCCTTCTTCTTCTTCAATGGCTGAAATTTTTTCTATCAGGGGACATGAGACAACGACCTACTTGTGTGTTTGTCCCATAGGGTTTTGATTAAGCAATATTTATAAATAGATGCAAGAAATTAAACTACAACCATTAAATCAAGAAGTTTTGCAGAAAAATACTTACAAATCATCAAGAAAATAATCATGCGAACCCTAGTTGTAAACATTCCTTCAAGAAAAACACCATAGAATGCCAAAAATCTCCTCCTTCAACAAGTGTGCCTTCCTTAGTTCAGCCAATAACCCCAATAGGGCACAAAAAATCAGACCTCAGTAATGAGTGAGTGATGTGTTATGATAAGATGAGGCTAAAACTCCTCAATATATACTGTATCAATGACCTTAATTAACTTTTAGGTCATAAAAAGGCCGACAAGGCCAGAATATCAAAAGTAATACTGTTCTACATTAAATGTTCTTTTTAAAACCCTCAATGAGCAAAAGTGATACGTCAAGCCTTCCTGAGGGAGACGTTAGGCCCTCTTAGGGCCAGTGCAGCATCCAAAAGCCAAATGTTAGCCCTCGTTGGGCTCTTCCAAACTGCCACACTTGTCAACAACCCTGTCCATCTGCGATATGCTCATGATGATGTCACAAGCCTCCTGGTGACATCCTGGGTCATCTGGAGCTAACGTTCCACTGCAAGTGGGTCAATCCCCCTAGGCCCGTCTCAACCAAATTGCCCCTGATGGAACGTCCCCTTCTTCTCTGGTGAAAAACCCTGATCAAACACTATCCTGTCTCTTCCCCTTGATGGGATCTCAGCATCCATCTAATGGGCTCTTCAGCCCCATGGAGGTTCGAATTGATCATCTCCCCATGTGTACCGATCCAAATGGTACCTGTCCATCGGGCATGGTCCTACACATCAAAAGCTACGCCCTCCATGGGCTCATTAGTCACAGGGATCATAGCAATGTCAATCACATGTCATCATTAATATTATCAAACATATGCATAAAAACCCTGATACATCGATCAATAGCTCAAAGACATTACAAAAACCTACAATACAAGATTGAAGAAAAGGGCAAGATGTCCTATTGGGCTAGTATCCACAAGAAAAGGGAAGTCTTTAGGAAGGTTTCATCCAAGCCATGTAAGTGAGGTGATGTGGCTAGGGGATGTCCAGACATGTGGGTAGAGTGAGAACCAGGGATGCATAATTTTATCTGTGGGTGCCTTTGTAGAAGGTGAGCTGTACCTATCATGGATTTAATTTTTTCGAAGCCCGTTTTTGCCTTTATTCTTTTGCTTTATTTTCTTTTTTTTCTCCTCTTTTTATTTTTATTCAAGGGCTAACCAGAGGACACTGCCTTGGCGTGGTGACTAGAGCTGACAGTGTTACCCACAAGTACTTTCACAGAGATGAGAAGGCTGGCTCATGATGAGACCCCCTTTCCCTTGGCCATGCAACCAAAGGTCACTGCCCTGGCATGGTAACTAGATGGTGGCAATGTCATACTGTTAGGTACCCATGAACCTAATAAGTTAGCTCGTGATGAGACCCCCTATCCTCTGACTAGATCTTGTTTCTTATTTTTTGGGTCCCTCTTGTTTCTTGCTGAGAGGATTTTTATTGCCTTCTCGAGGATCCCTAGGCGAAGCATCTCGAGGTTTCATTTTAGGCTTTTTATCTTTTACCAGCTGCTTTCACCTTCTGGGCCTTTATCCCTTTCTTCCCACGAGATAAGGTGCAACCCTACAAACAGGTCAATCCAATGCTCGGACAAGGGGAATGGGATAAATGAGCGGGAGATAAGATGAAATAGTGGTGCTATGATGGGAGAAGATGATGGCTCTTCAAAAATCCTCCCAGTGGCAAACCAAGACCTATGGGCACAGGCTTGCTAGGGCACCTTATCAATCTCCCCAAACATGGTCAAGTGGGATAATGTAAGATCCAAGTAGTTGTTAGAGATAAAAGGAATCAGATGCATATATTTAAAGGTTTCAATGATCAAAAGTGACACATACCATGATACTTGGACCAATTACCTCATGGAGCAAGAACCTCTTCTAATACAAGACCAAGTCGATGGTGATGGATGTTGTTGCTGCTGACAAGACAAAGCTGATAGAGGATGAAAAGGATGGGCCCTCCAGGGCCATGCTCAGGTCAATCCTGCTCTCGGTACTCCATGTCTATGACCTGTGGGCCTCGAGACATGATCTCCTAGTTATCCCTAAAAATCGGGGTAACATCTAGCTCCAACTCGGGGACATGTGCTCACCGTAGAGCGCATGAGAACCTCAGCATCTCTGGCATAACCTGCAAACTTGCTCAAACTCGATAGGGGCATCAGTAAGAAAAATGGGGCGGTAATGCCACCCCAGCATATATAGACATATATATAAACTGAAATAAAACAATCAGCAATGCAAATGTGAAAGCAACTAGCATGAAATGCAAATGGTATAATACACGAAGAATGCCTACTTACCTATGAAGTCAGGTCTCCGGTGGGTAGTAACGCTTGATATGTAAAGAGTTCACTGGCAGCTTTAGGACTTCTCCCTCCATGGTCTCTAAATTGAAAGAGTTAATACCTGCACAACTCATGATTTTATAAGGACCTCCCCACAGACTGAGGAACTTTTTGTGCATACCAAGTTTTTCCTTTCTCTTATCCCATAGCAACACAAGATCTCCTTTGGTGAAGTTTCTTTCCTTGGCTTTATGGTCAAAGGTGTTCTTTATCTTTTCTTGATTTCTTTCCATTTGACCAAAGGCACTCCTCCTCGTCTCATCTAGCTCTATTAGCTGATTGATCCTTCCTTGGATTGATTTTGCATCTATGGTGTATTTTTGAGCAAAACGAAGGATAGGAATCTAGAGGTTCACAGGAAGTTTTGCTTCAATTCTATACACCAACTCAAAAGGAGTTTTCCCTGTAGAGGTTTTTGTTGTTATTCGGTCTGCCCACACTGCATACTTTATTTTGCTATCCCAGGAATTTTTATTTTCCCCCACAACCTTCTTTAGAATATTCATGAGGTTCTTATTAGTTGATTCTGCTAGTCTGTTTCCTTGTGGGTAATAGTTGGAGGAATGGGATAGGACAATGCCATATTTGAAACAAAATTCTACTAGAGCATATGAGCTGAAAGCTTTGGCATTGTCTGTAGTGATCTTGGAAGGGACACCGAACCTAGTTATGATTCAGTCTTCCAGAAAATTTATGACTACTTCTTCGGTGGCCTTTTTTAAAGGAATAGATTTGACCCATCTAGTAAAATAGTCTGTTGCTGTTAGGATCCACCAGTAACCATTACTTGAATTGTCCTTAAACTCACCTACAAAGTCCAATCCCCACTGCTGAAAAGGTGCTTCTATTACTACGGGTTTTAGGGGTTGTGCTGGGAGTTTTGGTTTGCCGAAGAAATACTGGCAGGGCTGGCAAGATCTGACGTGCTTGTGGGTATCGAAAAAAAGTGTTGGCCAATAATAGCCAGCCCTCAAGACCTTGTGGGCAGTAGTACGAGCTGCAAAGTGTCCACCACAATATCCAGAGTGTAATTCTTCCAGTAGCTTCTTTGCCTCTTCTTTGTTCACACATCTAAGTATAACCTCGTCAGGATTTCTCCACCCAAGCCCATCTTCAGTCAAGCAGTATTTCATAGCTTTCAGTCTCAAAGCCCTTCTCTTGTAGTCTACTAGGTGATCACAGCAAGACAAGTTCTTCAGATAGTAGACGATATTAGAATACCATTCATCATGTTCTAATTCGTTGGTCATCACATTTATTTGCTCACTCTCACCCATTTGTATGGCTTCTCGGTTGCTCTCAGTCAACATCTGGGCTAAACCTTGTCCCTTTATTATTTTGGTGGGTTTTGTTTCTAAGTCATACTCCTGGATTTTAGAAACCCATTTTCCTCTAGTACCCATGCAATCTTGTTGTGATAAGACATCCTTTACGGCTGGGTATAGGACATAAGCCTTAATTTTATTGTAGCCGACGTAGTTTCTAAAGTGCTCGAGGGACTTGACCAAGGCATAAGCTTGTTTTTCAGTGATAGAATAATTCAACTCGAAATCTCTAAGGACCTTGCTCATAAAAGCCACAGGATGTTCATATTCATCAACATCTTTTTGCATTAAGACACCAGCAATAATATCCTGGGATGCAAACAAGAATATTATGAAGTCCCGTGAGAAATCAGGACTGATCAAGACGGGAGCTTGGGAGATAGCATTTTTGATATCTTCAAAGGATTTGTTGGTCTTATCACCCCATCTGAAGGCAATATCCTTTTTTAGAAAAGAACTCAAAGGTTTTATCCTCTCGGCAAAGTTTGGTACAAATCTACGAATGAAGTTGATTTTTCCTAGAAAGGATTGCAAAGATTTCTTGTTGGATGGGGGGCGGACGTATTTTATTGAATGGACTCTCTCGAGGTCAATGGAGACTCCTCCTTGCGAGGCCACGTGTCCTAAGAACTTTCCCTCATCAATCCCGAAGATAGACTTCTTGAGATTTAACGAAATACCATACTTTCTGCATCACTCAAAAACAATCCTGAGGTGTGAAAGATGGTCTTTCCTATCCTTGGACACGACTGTAAGGTCATCTTGGTAAATCTCTATGATTTTTTGTATAAGGTCTCTGAAGGCAAAGTCCATTTCTCTCTAAAAAGTAGCACTGGCATTCGTAAGACCGAACGACATCCTTAAGTACATAAAAGTTCCCCATGGCATAGTAAACGCAGTTGAGTTGGTCTTCTCTTTTGAGCAAAACTTGGTTGTATCCTGAGAACCCATCCATCATAGACATCATCCCTACACCTGTAACCCACTAAAGTAAATGTTCCATGTTTGGGAGAGGATAATTGTCTTTCAAAGATAACTGGTTGAGATTTCAGAAATCGACACATAAGCGTATGTCACCGGTCTTCTTTCTAACAACCACCAAGTTTGACATCCAAGAAGAATACATGATAGGGGCTATGACATTAGCATCAACCATATTTTGGAGCTCTTTCTGTATTTGGCCTGCCAACTTTGGGTTGACATGCCTCATCTTTTTTCGGAAAGGTTTGGCCCCTTCTACCAAGGGTATGGCGTGTTGGATGACATCCCCCCTATAGGCTTTCAAATCATCATAGTTCCAAGCAAAGGTATCTCTGAATTCCCTAATGAGTGATAGTATCTCCGTCCTTTCTTTCTCAGTGGTGCCCTTTCCTATTTTGACCATTCTTGGGTCTATTTCTGTACCGATATTGAATTCCAGAGCTTCTTCACCTTGTTTATTGGGCCTTTTCCCTTTGAAAACATCATGCTTGTCGAAGAGCTTTTCCAAAGGAACGCAACCTTTAGGCAAGGTATTGTTTTGAAGGTTTATAACTTCTAGGTTCATGGAATCAGCTAGAAAATTAATCTACGAATCGGTGAATTCTTTGTTGTTTTCCAGGAACCTTATGATTTGATCATCGTCTTCAAAAACCTGTCAATACTCCAAATTATCGGGGACAGAAGGTCTAAAGAGGACTTCCATCTTGCATGAATCATGAAGTGGTCTGTCACAAGTTTGCAAAGTGGAGGCAGAGACAACCAAAGCGTCTGCCATGTGGTTTTCTTCTCGAGGGATGGATTCAAGTGACACTATTCTAAAGGATTTTGAGAGGGATTGAGCCATATCCTGGTACTTCTTCAACTTCTCATTTTTAGTGGCAAATCTCATCATAACTTGGGATACAATGAGGTCCGAGTCTCCTTTTACCCTCAGGTGTGTAACACCTTTGTCAATTGCTAAGTTGAGACCTAGGATCAGAGCCTCGTATGCGACAATGTTGTTGGTGCAATGGAATTCCAGCCTATATGAATGGTAAAAAAATTCGTCGGACGGGGCTGTCAAAACCATTTCGGCGCCTGATCCAGAACTTGAGTGGGATCCATCAAAATCCAAGGTCCGGATTCCTTCAGTTTCTTCAATGGTGTTGACATCTAACTTCCCTTCCTAGACAAACCAATTATTGAGGTCATTGCCGATACACAAGAGTTGGTCACTTGGCTCATCAGAAGTCTCAACTGGGGAGCCTACGAAAGGTTCATTATAGAGGGTGAAGAATCCTCCTTCAGGATGAGGGATAGTTGCCTTGGATTGTTGTCTATGAAAGAAACCATTCAAGTGCTTTATAAGGTCCTTGTGAAGGATAACACCCAAGTTGTTCATAGCATCTATAATGACCACATCTATCAAGAAGGGAGCGCTAGGGCAGGAATCAAAAGCAATTTATAGGTTTTTAATGATTCCTTTTGCAAAGTCACATCCGGTATTTGGCTGTGAAAGGATTAGGCCTAATTGATATATAATCTCCTCTGTCATCATGTTGGCTGTAGCGTTCGGGTGCAGAAGATAGTTGCAGAGGAGGGAGTCTTTGACTTGGAGAGTGACATAGAAAGGTGTGAATTCATCTTTCTTGGAGAAAGGGTGCCCCACTTGGTGGATGAAAAGAGGAGAATCTCCCAGAGGATTACACTCAACAGGCAGGAAGGTCTCAAGTTCCTCCCTTTCACCTTGAGGGGGCCCCTTTTTCAAAGGCAGTTCTTGAAAGGGGGTATTGCCCTCATGGGAAAGGTTCCACTTTCTTTTGGTGGGAGCAAGTCCGACTTGAAGGATTTCTAGGGGCTCAGGTTCCAAGGCAAGCTCATTAATAAGATCCCATGGGTCATCACCCCATGAGAGGTTCACCTGACAAATGTAGTCTTCGAATTCAATATTTCTCTCAATTTGAAAGGCTAAGTCCTGCGTTTCTTCCAAAGTTGTAGGTGACCGGCTTTTGAGGGTGAGCTGGAAGATTCCTTCTAAGGAGTATAGGTAATGATCGAGGATAGCTTGTTCTGAGCTTACTTTTGGTCGGACCTTTTTGAGGAGAAGGTTGAACCTATCACTGAAATCCCTAACACTCTCACAGGAACCTTTGCAGATGCTAAGGTATTGAGAATAAGAATCTTATGAATGCTCACTATCGCACCATCTTATTCTAAAGGCATTTTGCAGTTCTTTAGGGTTTTTTATGCTTCCTTTTGGGCAGGCATCAATCCAAATCTTAGCATCCTCTACAAGAGATCTTGCAAAAATTCTCATAAAGACATCAGGGTGTTCCTGACCAGCCAAATGAAAATCAAAGCTATCACAGAAGTGGGCCCAGTGTGAGTTACCAAGAACTGCTTTTCCTGAGAAAAGTGGTAACCAGGAGTCTGCATCTTTGGGCAAGTCATGTAACCCACCTTGGATGTTACTTAGGTCAAAAAAACTAAGAGTCTCTGGGTGAGACCATTTGTGTGCATTAAGTGGGGGTGTAGAGTTTGTCAGAGTGACAATTGCCACCGTAGAGGGGTTTGAGTATTGTCGCCCGCTATGGGTCGTCATTGGTGGAGTCGCCAGATAATTTTCTTGAAACTATCAAAGAAAAGGGAAAACACCCTAGTGGAGTCGCCAAGTAAGCTTGTAATATAAGGTTCTTGAGGTAAGGCTTACCGAAAAGATTTGTCGTTTGAGGAGAATTGACTCAGTGTTCCCCGGCAACGGCGCCAAAATGTTATCACACATTTTGTAGACACATGAAAGGCTAAGGAGTAGTAGGTCAAACTGGTGAAACAGGAACCTTCCCCACCCAATGTCACCACAATGGGGAGGTTCTTTCTATTTAAGGAGGCTAGGCCCAGGGGAGACATCCCCGGTAACCTGGAGTTTTGAAAGGGCAAAGGCTAACAACACAAAGACGAATTTCCCCTTCATAGATTACCGCCGATCAAATAGTCTCGGCTGAAAAACCAATAATAGAGTATATCCCCAATGAAGAACACCTGCCTGGAACAAAGCAACAACAAACCAATATATGCAAGCTATAATTCAATGGGTTAGTACTTCATAAGACTATCTGATATTTAAATAAGCAATTATGGCAATAAATATTGACGAAGTCAATGTTTATCAATATAGCAATGCAAATGATATCACTTCCTCAATAAATACTGAAATGACATGGCATTCAATGTAACAAATCCACACACCGTCAATTAATGCCTAAATCACCATTTAATTGCTCTTTAAACAAGGTGTTGCTGCATAAAGATGAGATATTCAAGTATGACGTCAACAACTTAGGGTTAGCAGTTAGTTAGGGTTTTAATTTAGAAAAGAGTTTGAGAGTTGTTTGATCACTTTCACTTCAATGTTGGAGGTCTAGATCAGTGCCTTAGGGTTAAATCGAGTTAGAAAGTGAAGGACGCACAAGTTGAAGGGGACGAGATTCCAAAGGACTAGAGGGAAAGGTTTCAAGGTGTTGCTAAAGCAGGGCCTCAAAGACGGAACCCTAGGGGAGAGAGGCT
>JZKD02S1631335.1:23698-34377 GCA_000966675.3 Picea glauca | reverse complement strand
GATGGCAAAAGGGAGCGGGGAGCGGAATTGGGAAGCGGGAGCGTTTTTTTATATAATACATCTCTCTCTCTCTCTCTCTCTCTATATATATATATATATATATATATATATATATATATTGATGCATATATATTAAAAAAAAACACGTAGAATGTTAAATCAATTGCAAAAAACATGAAAACATAGATATAAGATCATTTAACTAATTGATTAGTGATGAATCATGATCATTAAAGCATCAACGGTCAACCATTTAGTACACATATAACATCAATCATAAACATTTGTCATCAATAGATTGTAAAAGACATCAACCACAAAATGAAATAGAGTCTAGACTCTACAACATCATATTCATTACCAAAGAGTTGTAAGATTCATTGAATAGTTCAAACTTCAAAACTTCAAAATTCAAATTTCAAACTTCAAACTTCAAAGGTAAACTGTCATATAATGTTCAACTTCAAACTTCATAAGTTCATAACTTCATTGTTTACAAAATAAGCCATAATAAAGAGTCAAAACTCAAGACTCAAGACTCAAGACAAAGTACTAAGTTCTAGAATCTAGAGATTACTTCTAAATAGGAAACAAAAAAAGAGATCTAGACTTCTAGTATATAGTAGCAAGTACTAAGTACTATTCTATAAGTTTTTCTCTTGCCACGAGAAACTTCTAGTTTCTTATCTCGTGATCTTTGAAGAGAAGTAGGAACATGTGGAAATGATCATGGAACATGACCATCAGTTGAATGCCCCCCACGTGACAATGAACGTTGTGAAGATAAAGGTAAAATTGATAAATTTGGAACACCGCTAGTGGATGGGGGTGGCATGTCTCCTCTAGGAACATGATCACCATCATGATCACCCAAAAGTTCCTCTTCCAAGAATTCTAAAACAATGGCTCCATCCTCCAGATTAGTCTCCTATGGATTTTTGTCCCAAGTCGTATCTCTTTTATTGTTATATAAAGCACTCTCCTCCCCTACATCACAATAATGCGACATCAACCTCAAGTTTTAATTCACATAAACCAAGCTTTCTGCCCGGTCTGCATTCAAGTTGTTTCTCTTTACACTGTGGATGAAGCTATAGGTGCTCCAACACCTCTCTGCAGAAGAGGTGTTAACAACCTGAGAAAGCACCTTCACCGCCAACTTATACAAATTATTGGCAGAGGAGCCATACATGTTCCACCATTCGATAGAACCCATACTGTCTCAATCTTTGGTTGCATGCAAGTTACCAAAGACTCCATGCTCACTGATGTATTTTCTCAATTTGCTTCATACTTGAGCACACTCCTCTTCATCAGGTACCAACTTGTCCAATGCAAGAATATATCCATTTTGAACCTCTGGATCTGTGTGTGGTTTTCTCCTTTCCCCACCCCCAGGTGCTAGTTGGGCCTGTTATCACACAGTTTGTACCTGGATGTAATGAAAAGGCAAATGGAAGGCAAACTGACGAAACTGGATACTATCCTATCACTGTCACCTCAATAGGATAACTCTTTCTATTTAGGGTGGTAGGCCCAGGGGAGACGTCCCTGGTGACCTGGGGTTTTTAGAAGGAAAAGGTTTAAGGCTAAGTAAAAGTTTCCCCCTCACAAGTCATCACCGATCAAAAAGTCTAGCTAAACATCCAATAAAGATAAATAACAACCAAAAATGTACCTAGCTGGAACAAAGCAACAAGAAACTATATTTGCAAGGTCACTTTCTGGTTAGTACTTCATATAATTGGAATTTCTCAAATAAGCAATCGACTAATATTATTGATGAAGCAATAAATGATGTATAATAGCAATGATCACACTGTGTTACTTCACAATAAATGATTTTAAATAAGCTTCACAATGAGCAAGAATGATTTATCATCAATTTCACAATATCACATTCATTAGAAGCAAAGACTACTATGCTTTAGCCAATCTTTCAATTGCCTTAAAGAAGCATGAAATGCTACAAGGTATAATTATAAATCAAATGGATAATGGTAGCAATAGGGTTAGTAGGATTGTGTTAGAAGGTATTAGTAGTTGTTCAAAGAGTTTGGATGTTTGAAGTTTTGTGATCAAGGCACTCAAGCATAAAGGTATTAGACTAGTGCATTCATAGGGAAAATGGAGTCAAAGGTAGTGGCAAGAGTTGAAGAAGCAATATAATAATGGAAGGGCAAGAGTTGAATAAGCAATATAATAAGAGAGTTTGATGGTGAAGTGTTGTTGAGCCAAGGATTCAACTATCAAACCCTAGGCAGAAAACAGTTCACTAGGGTGTAGTAACCCTAGGCCTTAGTGCGTTCTCCTCCTTTTTTATCTCAATGACAAGATAAAAATGGCTAGGATTGATGTAATGTCCCCACTTTGGGACATCATTACATTACAGAGGGTTATGATGACCAGAGTAGCCAGATGGAGGTTATAGCGAATAAAGAGATTATTGAGAGGTATTTTGGGGTCCATCTTGCATCGCTCATCCCATTTCATCATTATGATCCATTGCGCACAGGTTGGTTTTGGTTCCGTTGCATTCCAATGATTTCCATGATTTTGAGTATTTTGAGCGATAAGTTAATTAAATTCATTGAAGAGGTCATTTTGGGCACAATACTTGGAGGAACCTCTCAGTGTAATAGCTCATTGGAATCAGGAGGAACAAGACTACAGGATAGGATGATGAGAAGTGACTTTCAGTGGCCAGGGAAGCCACTAGGAGAGATAAGGTGATTTTCAGAGGTAAAAAGGTTAATTAATTAATTAAAGTGATTTAATTAATTAATTAATAATTAAAAAAAGAAAAGTCACTTTGGAGAGACAAGGGGATGCAGGAAGTATAAATAAGAGGCAAGGGCCTCTATTGATTCATTCATGTATGTTTATCATTTTGATATTTGCCTTCTAGCTAGAGAGCCCATACCTTGGGGGTTTTGAGGGTTTTGACTTAACAAACCCTAGAGGACGATTCAATGGTGAAAGATTCTGCCTAGCTTGTCCCAAGCTTGGTCTCGAAGATGTAATACTATCCCACACCATTCTAGTTCGGATCTACATTAGTGCAGAAGGGTTCTACACCAGCCACATGCACAGGAAGAGAAGGAGGGCGCACCATTGGGGGTTTCCAGCAAGGGGGGCGCACCATTCAGTGAAGGAAGGTTCATTGTAGGAGTTTGAGAGGGCTCTTGGATATTTGAGTATTTGGGTTTTACTTGCATGGCCTTAGCAATGAATTCTAGTGCCTCTTGAGAGAGTTTTATGGTTCAGAATATTTCCTAGAGCATTGGGACGAATTGGAGAGGAGGGCATTTTTGAGATTCAGATCTATTTAGTTTGGAGGGATTATACTTCAGCTTTGACTCTTAGACTTCACCCAGTGACTTGCAGTGTCCCGATCTACCTTTCTAGCGAGTTTCAGGGTATTTGTGGATCTCCTTCATCATGGCCGAAATTGTAGGGTTTGGCAGTTTTCAGGAGGGCACAACTTCATTGGAGGATTCAACATTTGGAGGAGTTTCCCTTGGTATTTTGGTTTGAGATTTTAGGAGGGGACTCTACACCTCCCAATCTACAGTTCGGCATCTTCATTGGACTCATTTTGGGGCTTCTTCAGCTGGGCCGAATTATTGAGGGTTTCAATCATCTACTAGAGCGTGGCTTTTCCTGTTGGGGGGTTTGGTGTTGCATACGGACTAGATCTCCACTTGTATTCAGCCTTCATCATGTATCCAGCCTTTGGAGGCTTATAGAATCTTCATGAAGCATTTTGTAGCAGCTTCTATTGTCTTTATTGGAGCCATCTATTGAGCATTCCAAATCGGCCTCTTCATTGTAGCAGGTTCTTCTATTTATGAATAAAATCAGATTTGAGGTGTTTTGGCTTGTCTATCATATTGTTGATCTTGCATATGGTTGAGGTATGTTCCATTACGGTATCTTCTTGTTTATTTCTGCAACACACATTAAATTCATCAACATAAACCCTAAGGCCAAAATCAAGAGGTCAACCTGCAAGTAAACACATACAAACAAGTAAATCAGCAAAGTGTTTGACGAAATGTCACAACCAATAAAAGTTTAAAAGACACCCAAAACCGTGATGTTCCTTGCATATTGGCTTGGGAACATTACAGTGGTATCAGAGCTTAAACTCCTGTCAGCCTGAGGGTCTTCCATAAGGAGAGATGGATGCGTGGGATTTTACTGGAAGGATTGTTGATTGTGAGAGGGAATATCATACCCTCAAACCGATTTTCAGAGATCTATTAACATTCCCTCAGTTTGTATCCCATAAAAATCCTAGTTGGAGCAAAGATAAGGTTACACATTGGATTGGCGTAGTAGAGGAAAAGAGAGCCAGAGAAGCTAGATGGGAAATGGACTTAGCAGATTTCATGGCCAGCATAAAGCAGAATAGCGAACGGATTAAAAATTTGCAAAAGGGAATAGCTAGTGGATGGAAGGAAGAACACAACACTCCTACACTATTAGGAGCACACAACTTTGCCACCGTTGCAAGGTGCCTTGGGAACTAGAAAATAGATGTAGGGGTAAGGGTAAAAAGCATACTATTGAGGTGCACTATGACAGTGATGATGAGGTGTGTGAGGAGGGAGCGACATATGCTTATTTGGAGTAGTGCGATGATGCTAGTGACTCTTGCACCGAGGTTAGTGATTCTGACACGCTTGGGGAGGATAGTGACTCTTGAACACTTGTAGATACTAGTGATTATAGCAAGTTTGGGGAGGATAGTGACCCTTGTGTAGTGGATAGACGTCGAAAGAACAGGATGACAACACCTGCATTGCAACAGACATATCCCATGGTGTTGATGACCCTACACCTCAACAGAGTGGAGACACTAGTGGGGATTCACACGTGTTATCACCTAGAGATGACGAGATCCCTATGATGACCGTGACACACGTGTTGCACCAGAGAGCCACACACTCCACCTTGGGTTGGTTTGGAGTGGGCCTGTAGGTACTTGTCCTATGGAGCGAAACATTTTCTACCTCTAGATCATCATGATCGGGAATGGAGGTGGTTGGGCAGGTACTACTTCCACAGAGATGTTCTTACAGATGCATCTTCTGGACAACAGGTCCAATTGCCACAGGTACTTCAGCTTGAGGATCTAGGAGTGGAGGATCCAGTATATATAGAGGGAGAAGTCAGGCATGGTCAGCATAGTGCAGTGTCTACATGGTGATCTTCGACAGAGGCTAGCATGGGACCCAGGGATTGCAGGATTGAGAATTTCACTGACTGACAGGGGCAAGTGGAGATTTGCAGGGGAAAGTTGTTATGACTTTCCATTGAGCTTCACTGTTGAGGAGAGCACATCACTTGAGGGTGTTTCACAGAGGTCTGGCAGTACCTCATTCTGGCATCAACATGGGCAGTTGATGGAGGCCGTGTTGATCTTGGTAGTATCTTGGAGGATGGACTCAGTCAGGGATGAGGCCATGACTCATGAGCAAAAGTTTCACGGTGTTGATACATTTCAGGATTATGCTTCCCAGGGGCTTGGAGTTCATGACTTGACATGGGACCCAGGGGGTAGAGTGCGTGATAGTTCATCTTTGGGTGGGGTCTACTATGTGTCCCACAGGTGGACATGGGATCCTGGTATTATACTTGAGGGGATTTGGTCATTGCTTGAGGACAAGCAATTTTCTAGTAGGGAGGACTGTAATGTCCCCACTTTGGGACATCATTACATTACAGATATGATGACCAGAGTAGCCAGATGGAGGTTATAGCGAGTAAAAAGATTATTGAGAGGTATTTTGGGGTCCGTCTTGCATTGCTCATCCCATTTCATCATTATGATCCATTCCACACAGGTTGGCATTGGTTTCGTTGCATTCCGACGATTTCCATGATTTTGAGTATTTTTAGCTATAAGTTAATTAAATTCACTGAAGAGGTCATTCCGGGAACAATACTTGGAGGAACCTCTCAATGTAATAGCTCATTGGAATCGAGAGAAGCAGTACTATATAATAGGATGATGAGAAGTGAATTTTAGTGGCCAGGGAAGCCACTAGGAGAGATAAGGCACTTTCAGAGGTGAAAAGGTTAATTAATTAATTAAAGTAATTTATTTAATTAATAATTAAAATAAAGAAAAGTCACTTTGGAGAGACAAGGGGATGGAGAAAGTATAAATAAGAGGCAAGGGCCTCAATTGATTTATTCATGTATGTTTATCATTTTGATATTTGGCTTCTATCTAGAGAGCCCCTACCTTGGGGGTTTTGAGGGTTTTAACTTAACAAAACCTAGAGGATGATTCGGTGGTGAAAGATTCCACCTAGCTTGTCCAAAGCTTGGTCTCAGAGATGCAATACTCTCCCACACCATTCTAGTTCAGATCTACATCAGTGCAGGAGGGTTCTACACCAGCCACAAGCACAAGAAGAGAAAGAGGGCGCACCATTAAGTGAAGGAAGGTCCGTTGTAGGAGTTTGAGAGGGCTCTTGGAGATTTGATCATTTGGGTTTTACTTGTAGGGCCTTAGCCATGAATTCTAGTGCCTCTTGAGAGAGTTTTGTGGTTCAGATTATTTCCTAGAGCATTGGGACGAATTGGAGAGAAGGAGGGCATTTTTTATATTTAGATCTATTCAGTTTGGAGGGGTTATGCTTCAGATATGGCTATGAGACTTCACCCAGTGACTTGCAGTGTCCTAAGCTACCTTTCTATCCGGTTTCAGGGTATTTGGAGGTCTCCTTCATCATGGCCGAAATTGTAGGGTTTGGCAGTTTTCAGGAGGGCGCAACTTCATTGGAGGATTAAGCATTTGGAGGAGTTTCCCTTGGTATTTTGGTTTGATATTTTAGGAGGGGACTCTACACCTCCAAATATATAGTTTGGCATCTTCATTGGACTCATTTGGGGGCTTCTTCAGCTGGGCCAAATTATTGAGGGTTTCAGTCATCTACTAGAGCATGGCTTTTCCTATTGGGGGGTTTGGTGTTGCATACGGCCTAGATCTCCACTTGTATTCAATGTTCATCGTGTATCCAGCCTTTGGAGGCTTATAGTGTCTTCATGGAGCATTTTGTAGCAGCTTCTATTCTCTTTATTGTAGCCATCTGTTGAGCATTCCAGATCGGCCTCTTCATTGTAGCAGGTTCTTCTATTTATGAATAAAATCAGATATGAGGTGTTTTGGATTGTCTATCATATTGTTGATCTTGCATATGGTTGAGGTATGTTCCATTACGGTATCTTCTTGTTCATTTCTGCAACACACATTAAATTCTTCAACATAAACCCTAAGGCCGAAATAAAGAGGTCAACCTACAAGTAAACACATACAAACAAGTAAATCAACAAAGTGTTTGATGAAATGGCACAACCAGTAAAAGTTTAAAAGACACCCAAAACCATGATGTTCCTTGCATATTGGCTTGGGAACATTACAGTGGTATCAGAGCTTAAACTCTTGTCAGCCTGAGGGTCTTCCATAAGGAGAGATGGATGCGTGGGATTTTACTGGAAGGATTGTTGATTGTGAGAGGGAATATCAGACCCTCAAACTGATTTTCAGAGATCTATTAATGTTCCATTAGTTTGTATCCCATAAAAATCCTAGTTGGAGCAAAGATAAGGTTACAGATTGGATTGGCGTAGTAGAGGAAAAGAGAGCCAGAGAAGTTAAATGGGAAATGGACTTAGCAGATTTGATGGCCAGCATAAAGCAGAATAGCGAACGCCTTAAAAATTTGCAAAAGGGAATAGGTAGTGGATGGGAGGAAGAACAGAGCACTCCTACACCCATTAGGAGCACCCAACTTTGCTACAATTGCAAGGTGCCTTGGGAACCAGAACATAGATGTAGGGGTAAGGGTAAAAAGCATATTATTGAGGTGCACTATTATAGTGATGATGAGGTGTGTGAGGAGGGAGTGACAGATGCTTATTTGGAGCAGTGTGATGATGCTAGTGACTCTTGCACCGAGGCTAGTGATTCTGACACGCTTGGGGAGGATAGTAACTCTTGCACACTTGTAGATACTAGTGATTATAGCATGCTTGGGGAGGATGGTGACCCTTGTGTAGTGGATAGACAGTCGGAAGAACAGGATCGCGACACTTGCATTGCAGCAGACATATCACATGGTGTTGATGACCCTACATCTCAGCAGAGTGGAGACACTAGTGGGGATTCACACGTGTTAGCACCTAGAGATGACGAGCTCCCTATGATGACCGTGACACACTTGTCATATTTTCAGACACCCATGATAGCCACATCACATGAGGATATCAGTGGCATTTCAGATGTGATGGAGGAGCCTAGTGTGAGGGATGCACACCATGGACATATGGATCCACAAATCTAGGAGGAGAGACATAACTTGGAGACAGTGGATCTGACACATACATATCAACATGAGGAGATGGAGTCACCACCTTGGGAGACTCCATTAGTTGAGCAAATTGTGGAGACTAACAGGTTAATGGGGCACTTATTTCCAGGATCGGCCTGCATTGATGAGGATGCACTCTTTATTAGTCAGGATGACCATAGCACATGTCTGGACACATCTATATGGGATACAGGCGCAATTGATAGTAGCACCGTGAGTGCACAGGAGGATACGACTGCTCATACAGGTTACAGTGTGATTCAGAGGGAGATAGCATCTAGTGCTAGTGATGAGGTGCAGTGGCATATAGGAGTACTCAGTGGCACAGTCAACAGTGAGCAGTTCAACACTTTATCTTCTACAGAGAGTGTTGTTGGGAATTCCAGTGTGGGCACTAGCAGTGGGAGGCATGAGGTGGTACCTCAGCATGACTAAGCAGGGGTTAGAGGTGGACCAACTCACTCAGGAGTTGGAGAGCACTCGAGGATTCTTGAAAGGCACACAGAAATTCCTTCAAGAATTAGAGTCCAGATCAGAGGTGCATCTTGAGGTGATTTGTCAGAGATCCACTTCATCTATCCTAGTGGACAGTCAGATATGTCCTTCGGTCACATGGCTAGAGGATGTTGGTGATCTAGCAGAGGAGCACCAGTTGATGGAGGACACTTCCATTTGTGTCCTGAGAGTGGTTGACCTTCAGGTAGAGGTTGATCCAGTAGTACGCCCAGGATCTATGATGCAGCAGGAGTATACAAGGGATGACATGGGTATGTAGGGGCATACAGTGAGGAGTGATAGTTCATAGAGACATGCCGAGATATGCAGTCAGGTTCATACGGATGTATTGGATTGCAGGGAGGAGACACACTTAGGGGAGTATGTAGATGTCACTCCTTTGCAGCAGCACATAGTTATGAGAGCTCATCCTCATCGTTTCAGTAGTTGCATGGGAGATGAGAGAACAAGATTGGTTTACCATCAGTTGGAGGAGTTACTTCCGATTGTACTGGATGATTGGGATCCAGTGATGATCACAGGAGAGTATGTACCATGGATACCAGTGGACGAGCTTTTGGTTGAATCCTTGGGATTGACCAAAGCATGTGATGTTTTATAGGTCTACAGTCAGCTACAGAGATTTCTGTTAGCCTTTCCCGACACATTTATCATTGACAGCATCATGAGGAGATATAGACAGTGGCAGAGGGCATGGAGAGTGAGTAGGCCGAGACCACCTGACAGGATTAATTTTACGACATACAACAGGTCAGAGGTGGACCTTGTTAGACATACAGTTGAGACTTGGTGTGTGATGGTGAGCATCATAGACCAGGTGACAACAGATGAGCACAAAGGGCTTCCGACAGTGATTTGTCCGACACAGGAGCAGTTAGTGGAGATTGTAAATGATAAACTTCCAAGTTTGCCATGGGATCTTGGAGTTCATTTTGTTAGCAGGATGTTTTACGTCATGTTGACCCAGGTTTCACCAGAGAGCCACACACTCCACCTTGGGTTGGTTTGGAGTGGGCCTGTTGTTACAGAGAAATCCCCCTACGGACAAGTGGATTCTCTCTTGGGCTCTAAACTCTTAAGGCCAAGACAGAAAGTGCTATTGTGGACACTAACTTTCCTTTGCATGAAGCTGAACTATTCAAAGAAGAGTAAATACCTTTCTCCGACGTTTGTCCTTGCTCGATCCAGGCTGATCTTGATCTCCAAGTTCTTCAAAAGGTCCTGTAATACAATGAGAAACAACAATGATACTTCCTACTCTACCATGGTTAGCTTCATAATGGATCTATGAAAGAAACAAGTTCATGAAACATACACAAACTTTAGAGGAAACAGGCCAAGCATAGATTTATATTAATGAAAACAAAGTGAGATGCATGTTAAAATTTTAATTAAAATGAAGTACCAAGGCAAGTGTTTCTCTTCCCTAGGTGCCTAAGGGGAGAAATTGCCGAATGTGGGTCCTAGTCATTTAATTTGTGAGATGCAAATTAAAAGGTGACTTTATGATTAAAGTGGGGGTGAGTGAAGAGACACCAAATCTCAGCCACCCATCTAATCTAAACTCAGCCGTTAGATTAGAAAACCCCTCACCTTCCCTCATGAGGTCGACTTGGGCAAGAGGGCGCACCCATTCTTGGGCAAGTGGAAGCAGTCTTGTTGAGAGAGCAAGAGACTCTTGGTGAGATGCCAAGAACAAGAGAAGTTGAAGCATTCTTGTTGAGAGAACAAGAGGAGTTCAAGCATTCTTGTTGAGAGAACAAGAGAGAGAAAGAG
>JZKD02S1631324.1:137382-149001 GCA_000966675.3 Picea glauca | reverse complement strand
TGGAATTGACGTTGACCAAACTCACTCGGGCTCCTTGGAGGGTATACCCATGATTATGTGTGGGAGCTTGCACCAGGGTGTAAGTCCGTTAAGAAGGTCGTCAGTGTAACTTTTCTATCCTAGCCTAGCCCCTTCTCATCTCGTTGTTGCGACATTGGATTTCATCACCAACTAGTGGCTTCGGAATTAGAAGGTCTTGTTTTCTTGGTGTTGCTTCCTAGATTTTGTTTACTAGCGCGTGTTGTTTGTTTACCAAAGTTGACCATAAGATTTTCTTTGTGAAGTTTGTCACTCGTTTACAATAGCTCCTCCACATCGTTCACGTAGAATGCATGGTTTATCTCCAGAGCATCTAGAAGGTTCTCAACCCTTGCCTACAAGTACACCTGAGGGCTCTCCTCGGCAAAGTGAAGTCATAGTTGTCACCACACCACAAGTGGAATGAACTGACTCTCTAGAGCATTTCCGAATTACTAATACTCGAGAGGACTTTCGACTTCACCCTGATTCTGAGCGAAATTTTATGCGACTGAATTCTTTCGGAGACTTAGTTGTTACATCTTCTGGATCACCAGTTGGACCCTTTTTATGCATAGAAGGCCAAGATATTTATTGGTCTAAGGGTGTTTTCTGATGGGACCTTTTTTGTCTAGGTTCACCTGTGGTTTCTGAAATCAACCCACCTGTGATTTCTGAAATCTCTAGTCCAGAGACAGTACCATTTACTACAGCCTATCACTTTACCATCCCTGCCGAAATGTCTCATCTCATAGATACTACGAGTGTTCCAACTGGTTTTACTCTGGTTAGTCTTTCTCCCATCAGCACACCGTGAACACCCAACGTCACTCCGACACTACCACCCGGATACCGTGTATTGAATGCTTCCATTCCCACTCCTACACAAACCCCATCTGGCTCTCCTGGTGGTCCTTCTTCTTCTGGGCACTCTCTTCCCGGTTTTATTCCAACACTCCCTCAATTTCCTTTTGGAGGACCTTCTTCGTCTTCTATTGGCAGTCTTAATCCTAGTGGCACTATTTCATCATTCACTCCAACTTACCAGATTCCCGTCGGTGGACAATTTCACCAAGGTGTTATGACTCTACCCCCTCTCAGCGGGCAAATTCCTATTGGAACGCAAATTCCAATTGGAACACAACCCCCAATTGGAACACCACATTCGATAGGAGGACCGAACCTGCCTTATGGGAAAAACATACCTTCGTCCTTAGCCCAGTATTGGAATCAGTTGATACAACATCCTCCTCAATCGACTGGGGGGCAGCAGTTTCCAGCTACGTCTGTAATACCCCCTAGTATGGGCCAACCATATCCAGGTTTGTTCAATCCCATTTGGGGGGCGAATGCTCAAACTCTAGTCTCTGTTCCAGGGAACAATCATATGGGCTACTATCCTCTTCAACCACCACCGAATCTGCCTGGGTCTTCACATTATATGCAGACTGCTTATGGTCCTACTGGTTTGCCGACGGGGATTCCTCCCCAAAGCCATCAGTACCCGCAGGTG
Source organism: Picea glauca (assembly GCA_000966675.3). Classification (NCBI taxonomy): domain Eukaryota; kingdom Viridiplantae; phylum Streptophyta; class Pinopsida; order Pinales; family Pinaceae; genus Picea; species Picea glauca. The sequence continues at coordinate 147,470 of JZKD02S1631324.1, read as the reverse complement.
AATCGACAGTTACCCTTCATAGCCACTTTGGATCTTCCGGATTTGTCAAGTATTTTAAATGATTCAATTCGTCACTCTCCCCAATGGCCTGCTATACCAGCCAAGCTACCATCGGACATTCCTAAATTCGACGGCAAAGCGGGAGAGGACCCAAACAATCACGTTATGAATTTTCACCTATGGTGTTCATCCAACTCGTTGATGGATGACTCTATTCGTTTACGTCTTATTCAACGAACTCTCACAGGTTTTGCTGTGAAGTGGTATATAGAATTGCCATGAGGTTTCTTCTCTGAATTCAACACCCTAGCTATGGCTTTCCTCACACACTACCAGTTACCAATTCGTTATGACACGGGGACCAAGATTTTGACTTCTTTCAAATAGAACAAGGCCACTCATATATCCGATCACATTCATGAGTGGCGACGGCGATGACGTATTATTAAAATCGAACTCCCTGATCAGTTGCTGGCAGAATGGTTCACCAAATCATTTGTGAACGACATCGGTCATGACATCGCCATCGGTGGAGTAGTCACAGAAGAACAGACCATAAGTCGTTCTCAATATCTTGACCTCATTTACTCGCAAATGGGAACCCTTTACGATTTACTACCTGACTTACCTCGTCCTTCCACTTCCACCACTTCAACTACTCCAGTTGCTTCACATGCAGCTGATGGTGTGATTGGCACTTTCCAGGCCCAACCACATTTCGCCTCAAGCACAAACCCCAAACCTGCTTCTTCTAATGTTCAAAATGCTCCATCTCCTTCCTCTCCCACCATCAAGACTTCTGAGGTAAATGTAGTCCAATCTACCCCAGCCGGTAAAAACAAATATAAAAAGGGGAAAGGTAAGAATAAGGAGGAAAAAAATACTTCTCAAGTAGAGAGAACCAAAACTACCCCTGTTGACGATCAGGATAAGCGCAAACCATGATACCCTTGTCTTATCTGTGGTAATGATCACTACACGAAGGATTGTCCACAACATGCCAAGGTCACTAAGTTCCTTCAAGGAGCTCCAAAACCACCTACTCTGGCCATTTTGTCCCAACCCTTCCCGTCTCAACAACAAGCTCAGTTGGTCATTCATGAACAACCTTCATCTTCTACTACATCATATGTTTTGATGTGTACTAGTGATTCAAAGCAGATCGACGTTGCACTCACTACTTGAGCCAAATATTATTCTCTCTCTAAAGCGAAGGTTGATGATTTACCTCCTTCCTTAGTCCAACCCTCTCCCGTGATTCCACCTACCAACGGTCCTCTTCATCTCAAACGACCGAGCCTCGACACAGTTCTGCGTCCCCCCCCAAAGGGCGTCGTTTAGAAATCGGCTTTCAATCCTCATGCTCATGCAGCCCAGAACTACAGCATTGTTGAAGATCTAGCCCAAGCACCTTCTGTGATGTCATCCCTCGAAGTTCTTCAAAGTTGTCCCACACAATGGAAGGCACTATTGAAAGCTATCGATGGAATTGACCCGAAGGATACAAATTTAATAATCTTTGACTTGGAAGATCACATTCCACGGTTACCCCCTGAACTCGCGTTCCAGATCCAAGTGGTTGTCTCTGACAAAAACATTTGTCGAACCGTTATCGACGAGGGTGCCTCGACATGTGTCATGTCTCTTGCTTGCTGGAAATCCATTGGCTCTCCCCCTTTGAACGAATCCCATAACACTCTTAAAGCCTTCAATGGCTCCGGCTTTAAGCCCTACGGTGTCCTTCCTTCATTGCCCATCATGTTAGAAGGCAAAATGATCCAAGTCGAAGTGGAAGTCTTTGACACTCCCCTTGATTACAATCTTCTGCTTGGCCGCAGCTGGATCGATTCCATGCACACAGTTGTGTCGACCCTTTTCCATGTGGTACGTTTCCCACATCAAGGAAAGGTCATCATCGTCGACCAACTAGCCTTCTTTAATTCCGATACTCGTACTGGCAATGTATCGTTCATCGCTAAAACCCCACCAGGTTATGAGAACGTCAGTGTCGGCCTTCTTAAAGACTCTTCGTTAATGGGTACTTTCCCCATTCCACCACCCATTGTTCCACGCCCGTCTATTGCTTCAATCAACATGATCTCCACTTCGATTCTCAAACTTCCTGCGTCTCACGACCCCTAGATAGTACCTGACCCTGGAGATCATCTTCGTTACGGCGATGCAATGCCGTTAAGTTTGGTCGAATCAACCTATCAGGCCATTCAATCGGCAACCCCTTCTACCCCCTCTCTTGGTGAGTTGTCTCCCAATCCTTTTCGTGTCATTTTTCCTACAGACAAGATGATCATGTCTGTCATGGAGGACACCCCTTGGGATGATGGGCATCATCATTCCATCCTCTTTCTGGAGAAACATACCATTGAGAACTACCAATAGATCTCAACTCCGTCGACCATTGTCGTCATCTCAAATATTCCCGAGTCCGCACACGATGTGTTTTTTGAAGGGTACTTAAGCAATATTTCACCCACTATTCCCCTTGACATCTCCGTCAAACTTGGAATTGTCGAAAATGTCCATATCGGAGCTTCATGTTCTTCTGACGAAATCGTCACCTATACATCCCTTTTCAAAGAGTTTTGTGACATATTCGCCTAGAGCTATGAAGAAATGTCAGGTATCGACCCTGAGATTGTGATACATGAGATCAAGACATACCCCGACGCTAAACTCGTCCGGCAACGCCTTCGTCCAGTTCACCCATGTAAAGCGGTGGCTATCAAACTCGAAGTCGAGAAACTTCTTAAAGTTGGCTTTATTTATTCGGTGGCTCTCACAGACTGGGTTTCCAATCTTGTCCCGATTGACAAGAAACAAGGCACAATTCGTGTATGCGTTGATTATAGGGATATCAACAAAGCTTGTCACAAAGACAACTTTCCTACTCCTTTCGTCGATCAGATTGTCGATGATTGTGCCGGAAGTGAAATCTTCTCTCTGATTGATGGTTTCTCCGGGTATAATCAAATCAACATTGTTCCCAAGGATCAACATAAGACCTCTTTTATTTGTCCTTGGGGTACATTTGCCTATCAAAAACTTCCTTTCGGTCTCAAGAACATTGGCGCTACTTCTCAACGCGCTATGTCTTATGCTTTCCATGATATGAATCACATTTTCCAACCCTATCTAGATGATTTACCTGCTCACTCAATGCATCGAGTCGATCACCCAACCCATCTCCGAGCCATTTTTTTCCACTGTCGGTTCTATCGTATATGTTTGAATTCTCATAAGTGCATTTTCTGCGTGGAATCCAGCCGACTTCTAGGTATCATTTTGCGTCAAGGGATCTTGGTGGATCCTTTAAAGGTTGAGGTGATCCTTAATATCCCTACTCCTTCTACTCTTCGTCAGTTACAAAGTTTGTAGGGGAAAGAAAACTTTCTTCGTCATTTTATCCCAAATTATGCTGAGATAACTCGTGGATTTATGCGGCTCCTCAAAAAGGGTCTAGAGTTTGTCTGGGATACTATTGCCAACAATTCTTTCGAATCTTTGAAATTGTCCCTAACACATGCTCTGCTTCTCTTTCCCCCTGATTACAGTCGTGATTATTTCCTCTATCTTGTTGCCTCAGATTACACCATTGGTATGGTCCTCGTACAAGAGGATGATGCCAACGACGAACATGTTATCTACTACTTGAGTCTAAGTCTAACACCTGCTGAAATCAAGTATCTACATGTTGAAAAACTGGCCTTGGTTGTCGTTCAAGTCGTCCAACGCAACTAGCACTATATCCTCTCGTGCAAGACTACAGTGATTTCTCACTGCAACCCTATACAACACATTCATAAACGTCAATTGCTAGGGGTCAAATACTCCAAATGGATGGTGATACTCCAGGAGTTTGACTTGGAATTCGAATGCGCCAAGTCCAAGAAGTCCTTAGTTTTTGCTGAGTTGATATGTGACTTTCCCCATTCTGAAATGGAAACAGTAGCAGTTGATTCATTACCCGATGAATCTCTTTTCCTTAGCAGCACTGATGATATTTGGTATGGTGATATCATTATATATCTCCAAACCCAGACTTTCCAGCCAATTTTGTCTAGTACTGACCGACGTCGCATACGCTATCAAGCCCGTCAATATATTATCCTCGGGGATACTCTTTATCGTCGGGGGATTGACTTTTTTTTTCAACGTTGCCTAACATTCGACAAAGCTGAGAAAGCTTTGAATGACTGCCATTCTGGAGCATGTGGTGGTCATATGTCTGGGTATGCTACTGCCCAGAAGATCTTACGAGCAGGGTATTTTTGGCCTTCTTTATTTCATGACTGCATAATCGTCGTTCAAAAATGCCATGCTTTCCAGACCTATAATTAGAATATATGGTCACATGGGCTCCTCTTCACCCTGTGGTCTCCGTTGGTCCCTTTGTGAAATGGGGCATCAATTTCATGACACGTCACCCTCACTCGACCGGGGGGCATGGTTACATCATTGTAGCCATCGATTACTTCACAAAACAAGTTGGCACACAATGTTGTTTTCGACATTTTGGTCTTACCGAACATCCGTCAAGTCTGCTATTGGGTTTACACCTTTCCGGTTAGTCTATGGTTTGGAAGCTATTCTCCCGATTGAATGTGAGATACCCTCTTTAAAACTAGTTGTTGAACTCCTACCAAACACTTTTGCTGAGGAAGAATGTCTATTGTATCTTATGAGATTAGATGAAACTTGACGCAATGCTACCCTAGTTATAGAAGCTCAGAAAAAATGTGTCAAGGCCCAATACAACAAACATGTCAAGCCGCGTGTTTTCTCTGAAGGAGATCCCGTTCTCCTTTATGATCAAGATCGAGATATACTAGGAGCTGGAAAATTCAAAGCCATGTGGCGAGGTCCTTGTATCGTTCAACGAGTTTTGGAAAAAGGAGCTTATGAGTTGGTAGATTATGATGGTATCCCTTTGAGTGAACCCATAAATGGGTTGTACTTGAAGAAGTACTATGAATAAAATCACTTGTGCATGAGTACTTGTATTTTTATTGTATCATACTTCTTGCGTGTTACTATAGCTTGCTTTTGTCGTTATCTGGTCTCTACCCTTATGTGACGTTGTGTTTGATTTCCAGATGTCAGAGTCTTTTCTACCCTATATTGGCTTCGCTGAAGGCGCTAGTCATAGTAATCAGAACCTTGCTTCCGCTGCATGGGAAATTTACGCCCCTACAAACGAACTTGTCTCCTTACGAGGTAAGTGTCTCGACCGTGTGACCAACAACATTGCAGAGTATAGCACCGTTATTGAATTATTGGTTGATGCTATCTCACTCGGAATCCGTCATTTGGTTGTGCGACTTGATTCGCAGCTTGTAGTACTACAGTTAAGTAATGTCTATACTATTCGAAGTCCTACTTTGTTATGGGTGTATTTGCGAATTCGCCTCTTGGAACGTTATTTTGATTACATTGAATATCAACATATTCCTAGATGTCTAAATACATTAACAGATGCATTGGCTAACTATGTATTAGACAGACATTTGGATCATTTATAAATCAATCACATCAATTTCCATAACACATGATAAACGAGTAGAAGCCTTATGTATATATAACGATCAAAAGAGTTTTTTACAAAAAAGTTTTGTCCGAAGAACAAAATGTCAAAATCTGAAGCTCATAGCTTCTACAAAGTGACGTCATGGATGACGTTCACGGTAACACATGACTGCCCGGGCAACTCTACAGAGCAGTTGACTCATGGACTCTGACACTCCTATTGTATGACGCTGATCGCATTGTGGAACCTCTCCAAGAGGCATGTCTGGAATATCCACTGTCAAACCCTCTAGGTTTTGTTCCACTACTTGATAATCCCTCGCTTCCCATTGTGGCACTGGCACTACCTCTCCTCGTTGTTGAATGGGAGAAGTACCAGGAGGTCGGTAAGGGCCCACATCTGTGTCATCAACAACGAATTTTGTATTTAGTCTTTGGACGAACATATAAAAAAAAAACACTTGAATATGATAAAATTAACAAAAACATTTACAAAGAAAAAATTTGTGTACTTCTTACCAAGTTCCCCCCACTGAGCATCCTTCGGGAGGACTAAGTCTGGATCTCCTCAGAAATCCAAGCCGGCATAAGCATAATCGTCAACCATCAACATCTGTGGTTGCAGCCAATTGAAGAAGGTATCATCATGCTTTATTATTGGTCTAGCTACATGCCGGGCCATGAACTGACACCATCTCAGCATTCTTGGATCCCTGGGAGCCAGTAAATTCCACTCCACCTGCAACCTCAGTAATGGAACCTTGTTGAGAAAGAAGGACACTGACAAAGATCCATACCCAAATTGCTTCAGGTCACCTCGTCTGCATTTGGTCAACTGCCTTTTCATGCTACGAAGCACTGCATCTGCCCAGTTAAAAACCCGAGGTTCAGTACACTCTTTAGCATACTGAAAGTAACTCTGGAGCGCCATGTGAGAAGCGGAGCTCCCAGCCATCTGAGCAATGGTAAACAGGATAGTACATAGGGTCGAATACCATACTCCCCAAATAGCTACTTTCCCTTTCTTCCTCTTTGCCTCGGAAACACAGTGTAAGTGACAGTACTCACTCATGGGTAGCCCACCACCTCTGCTACCAATTAGGCTCACGTGGTACCCTCGCCGTGACAGTCCAGTCAATAAGTAAATGTCCTCAATATCTAAGGATAGTGTGTGGACCCCTACATGAAATACCTACTGATCGGGATCCCAGATACGCACAAGGTACTCTAAAAACCTGACTTGGGCCCTCATGCTTGGGATACGAAAGTACTTCAAAAGGCCACAGTTTCTCAAAGAAGCAATAGTAGGTGGATGATTTCTAGCAATGGAATTGTCTTCTTCATGCTCCCTTTCATGCCATTCAAGAACCATTTTGATGGCCAAACACTTGCATAAGAAGCACAAGAAGAGGATTAGTAACTCTATTCATGAATTGGTTCTCTTTCATTAAGCAAATTTTTAAAAAACTTTTTTTCTTTGCAGTTCTCGCAGGTGCCCTTTAGGTACAGTGCGAGAACCTCGCAGGCTACTGTGGGCTCACCTACAAGAATGACCCATTCTCGCAGGTCCCGTGTAGCCCACCTGCGAGAATGGCTAAGCGAAAGTAGGGCTCATAAAACTAACTCAAAAATGAGTTTTAACCAATGAAAATGCAAAATTAAACCATGAAAGAGTAGAAGACAAAGAGCCTACCTCACTATCACTGACGGCTCGACGAATGGACACTCGTAACTCCTGCAATCTGACGCCGAACTTTGAGGGTAAAAGAGGGGTTTTGGGGCTCAAATAGTGAAAAAGTGAAAATGATATGGTAAAAAGAGTTTTACTCCTTTATATTTACTTTTACCATGTTATTTGGTTTTTTATAAATATTTATTTATTAAACCCTAATCCCTAATTTCCTTTTGAGTGTAACTTTTGCAGGCATAACGACTTTGATATTCATGTACATGGATGTGGACGTATTTTTTCTTTGTCATCGCATGTTTTGATTGTTTTTTTTTTATGGTTTTTGTATAAAACCTCGAGCATGGTCTTTGTCCGTTCTCACGCTCGAAAATACATGAGAACGTGATCGAGCATACTTTTATCACTTTTTCGGGCTCAACAAGGTTATACGAAAAATGAACCCCCTTGGAGTCCTCTTTAAGCTCTTTTCAGACTCTCTAAACATGAAAAGATAGCCGAGCGACCTTGCTATTTTCACGCTCGATAAAGTATTTGAAGAAAGCGTCTGTTGGACGATAATTTCTCTTTTTCGGTCTCATCAGACTACTTTACGAAAAAGGAACTGAGAGAGTTCTCTTTTAAGTGTTTTTCCAGAATCTATAATCATGAAAAACCTTCAAGTTTTCTATCTTTGGACTCGTTAAACAAACATCGACAGACCCGTAATGGGACCGAACCACTCCTTATTAGGGTTCGTTAAACATAATTCGAAAGACTTATCCAAAGGATAAGCTTATATCAACAAGCATATGTTATCCTCCTCAAGATTGCGTAAAAATAAAGAGGTACTCGCCAGAAATGGTGGGGGAAAATTTGGGAAAGGGATATGTTATCATCTTCGTATTGATTGGCAGTAAGTGCCGCTCTTGAACATGACACCCCCTATTCATTATATTTGAAGCCGGTTTGGGAAATTCATTTGTCTCTCGTTCAATTTGCTACAAGGTCATTCCCTATGTCATATTTGAGTCAATGTTTTCAAATCATTGGTTGTGTCATTCATATGTTCAAGAGAAGTCCATCTGAAACCTCTATTGATTTGACCATTTGCAGTTGTCCATTCTCTCTGTGTCGACCTTCCCTGTGTCCAATCCAATTTACATCATACTTTGTTTCACCTTATAAATCTGTTACTAATTTTGTGTCGTTGATGGGGGATACATCAAGGCCCTCCTATAACGAGTTTTGTTCCGTCAACTTCAGCTCATTATCCGGAATCAAAACTTAGAAATTCTTTGGTACCTTGGAGCTTGCATGCCTCAATGGCAGGTTTCCTCGCTTTCGACAGTGGGTTTACATCATTGACCCCTGATTGAGAGATTCTGTTGAATGTTCGACTTCAACTCATTCATTCACACTCGATGGATTGTAGTGAAGTATTGGGAGTCATTGACATCAATGGTGATTTCCCTTGCACTTGTTAATGGTTTCACCAATGACCGGTAATCAAGTGGTTTCTTCCATGTTCAACTTCAACACATGTAATCACATGGTTAGATTCGTACTTTTGGGCGACAAGATTGAAGACCCTGGATATCATCTTTTTGTCCAGGTTGCAAGGGAGTATGTATAATTTGCGACACATAGATCCACTTTGTATGTCTCGTGGCTATGTCGTCTTAATTTGAATTTTCTCACATAGATCCACGGTGTATTCTTGGTGGCTATGCTATATTTTGATGGCATGGATCCACAGTGTATGATTGGTGGCCATGACCTATGTCTACAATGTCATCCATTTGTGATCTGAGTATGGGAATGCCTACCTCAGAATTAATATATGTGATATTCTTTAGATGCTTGGTTGTTCACAGGTTTCCGATTAGGTGCGCTCCTGGTTTCTGACACACACATGCAGCTTACAAAGTCTTTCGATTGTCATTGGTTCCGGCCTCATACTTTGGGGGGCATTCTGTTACCCATGATTTTGGTCATCATGATGATGTATTAATGTTGGTGTACTCAAGCTTCTCATAAGAACTTTCTCTTGAGAAAAGTGGTATTCATCTCTTTCCAGAAAACTCACTTTTGAAGAGAGTTTGCAGGTTGCTAGTATCCCAAGGTGTGAGAATGAACCATTCTTGTAGGCTGCCTTAAGCTAGGGTGCAAACTTCTCACACTGTGTAACATAGCTAGGGTGTGAACCTTCTCTAAAGCTTGGAAAAAGGTGAATTCTCGATGGTTCTAGAAGGGAATCTTTTAGAATAATGGGTTGGCATTCGAATGGTTATCCTTGTACTGTATTCCCTGATATTGTGGGGTCATTCTTATCTAAGTAACCATCTCATTCTCTCCTATATAGTGATGGAATTCTCATGGAAAAGGTTAAGAAAGATTCATTGGAGAATTGGTGAAAGAATTGTGTGAAGGACTTATCTTGAACAGGAGCTTGAAGACTCTAGCAAGTCTATCAAGAGGATTTGATATTCTTCATGCAAGGATTGAGAAAGTGTGTGTGTTGGAGCCAAGATCCATCGAAAGGAAGCTTGCGACATCAAGGCGATCAGGTTGTAATCTTTACTTTCAATTAATATGATACAGTGGCATGTCCCTTTCCCATAAAGCTATTCTCACTTTATTGTGTAATTCCTTGATCATACACAAACTTGATAGTTGAATATATTTTGCTATCTTCACTTTGGTTGGTTTGTGTTGTCTTGGTATTGACCTCACGAGAGCACCGGAGTGAAGCGGGAGAAACAGAGACCCTAGGAAGCGATACAAAGGTATGTTATTTGTTCCTTCCTACTAGCTAATTCAATGGTCAAAACTTAGGGAAAGAGTCATGTCCTGTCCTATTTTGTTCTAGATCCAGGTG